>JAQGAY010001594.1:0-13682 GCA_034698085.1 Polydesmus angustus
CATTAAATCGGAGATGTTGTTGTATGTAAATTTTAAAAAATTAATTCATTTTCATTAAAATTTGACTTTTTTATTCGCTTTTCAAAAACTCCGTAAATTTAAAAACACACTGTATATTTTGTTTCTACGAAAGACAAAAAAAAGATTCAAATGCAAAACACTATTTAATATAGGAATGAATACTGCGTCATAAAAAATGGCGTTCCAATTAAGTTCCACTTTAAAAAGATTTAAAGCGTAAGATAGTTCTTAAAGCTTTTATTAAAAAAAATTGAAAGTGCTTTAAAGCAACAAAAAGCGCCTTTTTAAAAAAATAAGTAAAAAAAAAAAAAACACAATAAAAAAATGAGAGTGGAAGTGTTAGTGAAAAGCGGAAGTGACGTTCGAAGCTTATAAATTAATATTCCGAGAGTTCATAAAATTGGTTTCGGAGCGAAGAGCAATCGGACAGGAAGCGTGATTTATGACCTCCGGGCCAACTCCATCGCCAGCCCCGCCCCCACAACACATCCCCACCGTAGCCCCGCCTTTTAGAAAAAGAATATGGAACGCGAAACGCCGCTCGATATCAGCTGTCAAGGGCCACAACAATAATAATTATTAAAACAAACAAAATATAGGGTGTTCGTTGGATGACGTTAGTTTTGAAACATAAATAAATCAGTCGAATTTTAATGAAAATGAATTATTTTTTTTTATAATTACATTAATTAACACCTCCCATTTAATAATAAAATACAATTTTTAGAATATGACCTCTGCAACTGAGTCGGCACGTTAAAACGTGCTCATCTTGACGGCTAAAGCTTTCGCGGACTTCCAGGGGTCTGCACCTGCCGAATGCATCTCGGCATGTGCCGGCATCTACCATAAAATTAATAAAAAATTTCCTCGAGCGCATTAACACGTGCGAAACTCAGTTATAGAGGTCATATTCTACTAATTGTTTTGTATTATTAAATGGGAGGTGTTAATTAATGTAAATATAAAAAAAATAATTAATTTTCATTAAAATTCGACTGATTTATTCATGTTTCAAAACTAACGTCATCCAACGAACACCCTGTATAACGTCATTTTAAGAATTTAAAAAGTATACAATGACGCAAAACGAGGCGGGATAAAATAATGGTGATGGTTTAGCGACGTAATAGCGAAACGACGTGTGGTCGTATACCGCGTGAGGTGGGCTACTTCGATACGCTTCCTCCAACTTCCGGCGCCTCTCCGCAGTGAGAAATCGCAAAAGGCCATATTCGAGGAATCGATATTAAATTCCATATTATTTTCAAAGGAAGGTGTGAGTGGCGCCCCCTACGCCCACTCCCTAAGCCCCTCTCCCTTCCTCGATAACCGGGAGCTTAGTTGATTAAAGCCTATTACTCTCCTTATCTTAATCGAATCGACAACACAAAAGCGCCGTTTAAAACTTTCATCTTCCCCTGCGACCCCGACCCCTGCGCCCCCTACACACACTTTATCAAAACACACAAATACTGTAGATTATTTTCATATCGATTGTAAAGCGGGGGAGGAAGTGGAAGAGGAAGGTGCAAAGCGGGTGAACAGACATTTTCTTCCCTTCCATCGTGAACCTTAAGTCAAGGAAAACCATCTTAAGAAATCAGCCTTAATATATAGGGTGTTCGTTGGATGACGTTAGTTTTGAAACATGAATAAATCAGTCGAGTTTTAATTAAATTAATTATTTTTTTTATATTTACATTAATTAACACCTCCCATTTAATAATACAAAACAATTAGTAGAATATGACCTCTACAACTGAGTCGGCAAGTGTGAAGGTGCTCACTTGACGGCTAAAGCATTTCCGGACTTCCAGACTGCACCTGCCGACTGAAATGCTGAATGACTGAGTGCCGACTCAGTTGTAGAGGTCATTTTCCAAAAATTGTTTTTTTATTCTTAAATGGGAGGTGTTAATTATTAATGTAAATTTTAAAAAAATAATTCATTTTTTATTAAAATTCGACTGATTTATTCATGTTTCAAAACTAACGTCACCTGTATAATTATAACCTTAAATTTCGGACAAATAAAATTTCGCTTTGAACCCTACAAACGTTACAAGATCATTAGTTTTCGATGTGATTGCATTTGCTGAAACCGGAAGTAGTTTAAGTTGGGTCTAAAGGAAGCAGATTCAAAGCAGAAAAAAAATTTTTTAAAATTTTTTTTTTTTAAATTAAAAAGTTCAAGGTGAAAAACGCTTTGCCATAAGAAAGCCGGAAGTTGCATGCGTTTGATGTTTTGAGCGCCATCAAATTTCTTGACATCTCTTTAGTGAGTTTTACCAGATACAAAAACAAAATATTGCGAACAGAAAGCGGAAAAGCGCTCTTTTTCGCTCGCCTTCTAAAACGTCGGATAAAATGTCTGCGGGGAATCGTTATCGCCGACAAATAAAAATAACGCTGAGCTTTATTACGTCAGTCAAAACTCATCCGGGAATACATCATCCCCGCCCCTCTCTCCCCATCCCAGCCGCCCCTCTCTCCCCATCCCAAACGCCCCTACATCTCCATCGTAACCCTTTCCTATTTTATGCCTCCCTTTCCCCTCCTAAACCGAACTAATCTACAGCATTGGGAGCCGGCGCACACGTTTCGGGCCCCACACACAGGCCCCACGCTCACGCAGCGACGGACACAAAAAGAAAAAGTCAATTTATCACAATTTTAGAAGTTTTCCAAAATAGACACTCGCGCAAATGGAGTTTAAAATATAAATCTTCATTGAAATGGATTTTTTTTGGAAGTAAATACTCGCGCAAGTAAAGTTTTAAGACGTAACGACTAGCGCAAATGAAGATTTAAAAAATGGAAACTCGCATAAATATAAATATTCATAAATATTCATAAATATTCGCGCAAATAGAGTTTCATTTAGAAAACATTCGCTCAAATAAAGGTTCAGAATATAAACACTCGCGCAAGTGAAGTTTTAAGACATAAACAATCGCGCAAATAGAGTTTCATATAATTTAACAATCGCTCAAAATCACTCGCGCAAATGGAGTTTAAAATATAAATCTTCATTGAAACACTCAAGCAAGTGAAGTTTTAAGACATAAAGACTAGCGCGAATGAAGAATAATTATAGAATATAAAAATTCGCGTAAATGAAGATTTAGGACACGAAGATTCGCGCAAATTGAGTTTCATATAATAAACACTCGTGCAAGTGAAGTTTCAGAACGTAAATACTAGCGCAAATTAAGATTTAGAAATTGAAAACTCGCGTAAATAAAGTTTTAGGACATACAGTAAAGATTCGCGCAAATAGAGTTTAATATAATAAACGCCCGCTTAAATGAAGGCTCAAGAAATAAACACTCGCGTAAGTGAAGTTTTAAGACATAAAAATTCGCGCAAATAGAGTTTAATATAATAAACGCCCGCTCAAATGAAGGTTCAGGAAGTAAACACTAGCGTAAGTGAAGTTTTAGGACATAAAAATTCGCGCAAATAGAGTTTAATATAATAAACGCCCGCTCAAATGAAGGTTCAGGAAGTAAACACTCGCGTAAGTGAAGTTTTAGGACATAAAAATTCGCGCAAATAGAGTTTCCTATAATAAACACTCGCTCAAAGAAAGGTTGAAAAAGTAAACATTTGCGCAAATGGAGTTTAAAAAAGTAAACATGCGCGTTAATAGAGTCTTGAAAAATAAATAATCGCCCAAATGGAGTCCTTAAAAGTAAACACTCGTTTTAACGGTATTTCTAAGATACAAAACACTCGCGCAAATAAAGTTTTTTGAATTAATAATTCGCGCAATAAGCATTTTTACCTCCGCCTGCGCTTGGCTCAACGCTTTTGAAGCGTATTAAAATCCTCTCCGGGTCCCGCACAATCTCCATCCGGCTCCGGCCCCAAACTCCCTAACCAAAACCAACACGAACGAACTTAACTTTTCCTATTGGTTTTGCTCGAATAAAAAAAAATAAAAAATAATCCGAGGAATAAAAAACCGCGGAAATGAAATTCATCGATCGTTGCGGAGATTTACAAGCGAAAATCGTCGATCGGAAATGAGAATCGACAAAACGCAAAAAAACATATTTCAACAAAAAACAAACAGACAAAAATAAAAAAAAACATATAGGCATAAAAATGAAATAGCGGAAACGGACTAGTGATGGCGCGCATGCGTAGGGAAATTTACGGCAATAAAAATAAGCATTTTTCATTAATCAAACGCTTATCTATGTAAAGCAGATGTTAGCAGCGCCCTCTGTGCACCGACCGAGCGGTGTGGAGCGCCCTCTACCGACCTCGAGCAAATATTTGACTTCGGGTTTCCTGTCACTCTTTTATTTATTTCCGCAATTAGCTTAATTAATAAATACCCTGAAAACGACATACTATTGATTGTATAGGCCTACAATCGGTGGCCATTTTTCGTCTGACGTCAGCGACAAAAACCGCGGCGTCAAAATTTTTCGGCGGATAATTAAATTACGACGCTTGTGTAAAAATGCGGAAGAATTATTTTGCGTTTATTAATTATTAATTCGAAAGAGCGAAAAAAAAAAAAGAAAATTGCGGTTTCGTAATGGAACGAAAAGCAAATCTCGTTACTTATTGAACGCGCTAAACAAATACGAATAAGAATAATGAAATAAATGAGGGAGGTGCATACCGAATTCGGAAAAGGACGAATCGTCACCACTGTCCATTTTTTTTTATTTCGGGACCTTAAGGCACAGCAAAACACTTACCTAAAAAAAATTTAAAAAAAAGTATGATTAGTACAAATATACGTAATAATTAATACATTTAAAAACAACAAAAAAACATTTTGCGTCGAACCTTTGAAATTATTAATGAACGAATCCTCAAATTTTGCATTTGAAACTACTTTTAAAAAAACGAATGATAACAACCGAAAAAAAATATTCATGTAATTAAAAAAAAAAAAATTACCGGTACCGGTAATGATTAAAAACAGCAAAAACTTTTTTTAAAAAAAAATGATTGTTAGAAACGACAGAAAAAAAAAATGAATGTTAAAAACAGCAGAATTTTTTTTTTTTTTTTTTAAATGAAAGATAAAAACAGCATAAAATTTTTTTTTTAAAAATAAATGTTAAAAACAGCAGAATTTTTTTTTTTTTTTTTTTTTAAATGAAAGATAAAAACAGCAAAAAAAATTCAAAATTGGAATTATAAAAACAGCAGAAAAAAATTTATAAAAAAATGAATGATAAAAACATCAGAAAATAAATCATTAAAAAAAATAAATGATAAAAACAGCAAAACAAAAAATCATTTAAAAAAAATAAATGATAAAAACAGCAAAAAAAAAATCATTTAAAAAAAACAAATAATAAAAACAGCAAAAAAAAAATCATTTAAAAAAAATAAATGATAAAAACAGCAAAAAAAAAATCATTTAAAAACAGTAGAAAGAATCATTTTAAAAAACGAATGATAAAAACAGCAGAAAAAATAATTTAAAAAAAATGAATGATAAAAACAGCAAAAAAAAAATAAATAAAAAAAAGAATGATAAAAACAGCAGAATTTAAAAAAAAAAAAAAAATGAATGATAAGAACAGCAAAAAAATAATGTTTCTATTTGAATCCTCCAAATTTTCCATTCGAACCCACGCATTTTCAAAATGCAATTTAACGTAATTAAACACGACGTAATTTAAGTGTGTGGTACGCGATTGTCGACTCATTGAGAATCTCTAAAGCTCATAATAATAACAACTCTTAATTAGCGCTATTAAATCTTAAGTGACGAAGATTTCGAAGAAGAGCCCGGATGTCCCTCCCTACAGCCCCCCCTTACGATCCCCGCGTCGTTTTCGTAACGGAAGAAGAAAGTTTTGGCGCTTTTTAATTTCAATTTTCTCTTCTTCATATTTTTGCGCGTATCGAGTTTCCTCACTGTTGTTTTTTTAATTGTAATAATTAGTGTTTGTAAAATGTAATTAAGTTAAGCGCTTCCACTTTATGACGTCATTTGGTAAACGCGCGATTAGCCTTCTCTCGGCGCGGCACTTCCGTTGCGTGTAATTACGTCAACCGCCGTCACGCAAAACGGATTTCATGTCAAGTGCGAAGACAAAAGAAACACTGAGACAGAATGATGGAGAGAGAGAGACAGATGCTGCTAATTGGCCGCTTAATTACGATTTAGTATGACGTAATTACTAGACAATGTACGCACTAACTACTATCATATAATTATAATTATTACTATTGAAAAGTGAGATTTAAACGCCCGCCAGTGGCGCTGCCGCGGAATTACCGGAAGTCATTTTAATGTCCATTAAAATGGAAAAAGTTTTGCGTCTTTTCACTTTGCGTCTTTTCATTTTGCAAATTTTTAACTTTGCGTCCCTTGACTTTGCGTTTTTTTCACTTTGCCTCTTCTCACTTTGCGTCATTTGACTTTGCGTTTTTTTCACTTTGCGTCTTTTCATTTTGCACATTTTTAACTTTGCGTCTTTTCACTATTCGTCCCTTAACTTGGCGTTTTTTTCTCCTTTGCGTTTTTTTATTTGGCGTCCTTTGACTTTGCCTCTTCTCACTTTGCGTCCTTTGACTTCGCGTTTTTTTCATTTAGCGTTTTTTCATTTTGCAAATTTTTGACATTGCATATTTGACTTTGCGTTTTTTGAATTTGCCTATTCTCACTTTGCGTCCTTTGACTTTGCGTCTTTTCACTATGCGTCCCTTAACTTGGCGTTTTTTTCTCTTTTGCGTTTTTTTATTTTGCGTCCTTTGACTGAGTTTTTTCATTTTGCGTTTTTTCATTTTGCAAATTTTTGACATTGCGTATTTGACTTTGCGTTTTTTGAATTTACCTATTCTCACTTTGCGTTCTTTGACTTTGCGCTTTTTTCACTTTGCGTCTTTTCATTTTGCAAATTTTTAACTTTGCGTTTTTTGACTTTGCGTATTTTCACTTCGCGTCCTTTGACATGGCGTTTTTTACCCTTTGCGTTTTTTTATTTTTCGAATTTTTGACTTTGCGTCTTTTGACTTTGAATATTTTCGCTTTAAATCTTTTCGCTTTTGCATCTTTACACTTTGTATTTATTTCTGAACGTTTGCTATGGACTTTCTATGTTTCCACCGGCCTCGTTTCGAATCGGTTTCGCTTAGAATCTCCTTACAGGATTTTTTTTTTAAGGAAACCTCATCTTAGAGTTGAAAGCGGAAGCGATCCTTCATTCGATAGAAGCGCGAGAGGGTGTGTGCGCTGGACGCGGATTGTCCGATCGATCGATCAATCGATGGGAAGGGGAAATCGATGCTGCGGAAGTGGCTTAGTGACGTCACACCGCTGGGCTCCAGGGAATACTTGGCACTCAGTGCAGGAAGTCAACCGATGTCAGCGCCTCCTGCCATCTCTCCTAATGGACCTTTTAGCGACCCCCTCCCCTCACCCTCCGTCCCTCGCCGCCACTGCTACCCCTCAAAGAGATAGCACACCACGTAAACACTGAAAAAAACCAAAACTAAAAAAAAATCACTCGCCATTCCAACGACAAAACGGAATTTCACTGAATAATCCCACGGAGAACGCACTTTTTAAAAAATGAATAAATCAGTTAAATTTTAATGAAAATCAATTATTTTTTTTAAAATTTAAATTGATTAACACCTCCCATTTAATAAGAAAAAACAATTTTTAGAATATGACCTCTACAACTGAGTCGGCACGTGTTAATGCGCTCGAGGAAATTTTCATTAATCCTACGGTAGATGCCGGCACGTGCCGAGAGTCAGTCGGCAGGTGCAGGCTGGAAGTCCGCGAAAACTTTAGCCGTCAAAGTGAGCGCGTTTACACGTGCCGTCTCAGTTGTAGAGGTCATATTTTAAAAATTATTTTTTATTATTAAATGGGAGGTGTTAATTAATGGAAATTTAAAAAAAAATAATTTATTTTCATTAAAATTTGACTGATTTATTCATTTTTTAAAAAGTGCGTTCTTCGTAATACACCATTTCACTTTGACTCCTTCCGCTCTGGAGCATTATAATTATTGCTACGTTTAAGTGAAATCCGCGATTAACTTCCGTTTGGAAATTGCGATTAGCGGAAACGGAATGTTTTTAAGTTTCCGGTTTATTTTCAGCTTAATTGTGCGGTGATTCGTAGGCTCAGTGTGAACCGGAAGCCGGGTTTTTTCGAAGGAGGCGTGGCTCGTTTTGAGCTTTTTCTTTTCTTTTTCCCCGCTCCTCGTTACGTAACGTATGGTAATGATGAGGTGGATCGATGGACCTGTTACGCTCCGTGTGCGGTGTGTTGTGCGCGGGAAGATAATGGAGTGAGGATTAAGGCAGGAGGGGTAAGGGGTCCCCTGGGAGGCGCCGTACAGGGTCACACTCAACCTTTTCTACTTGTGCAAATATTTGATCGCCATTTTGAAACTTCCATTTTCGGCTTTGCTTTTTTTTTTATTACCTTCTTATTTATATTTTCACTTTTATTATTGTTATTTTTGGCTTTTTTTACTACTGATTTTACGAGCGAATCATTTGGAGGTTTTTTTATTGCTATTTTCTTTATAGTCTTTTAGGAAAAAAATTTTTATTGCGCATTTTTATTATGACGTTTTCCAAAATTAATATTAAAAAAAATTGTATTGATTTTGATTCAATTTTCATATAGGGTGTTTGTTGGATGACGTTAGTTTTGAAACATGAATAAATCAGTCGAATTTTATTGAAAACCGATTATTTTTTTTTATATTTACATTAATTAACACCTATCCTTTAATAATAAAAAATAATTTTTAGAATATGACCTCTACAACTGAGTCGGTACGGGTAAACGCCCTCACTTTGACGGCTAAAGCTTTTGCGGACTTCCAGTCTGCACCTGCCGACTGCATCTCGGAACGTGCCGGCATCTAGCGTAAGATTAAAGCAAATTTCTTTGAGCGCATTAATACGTGCCGACTCAGTTGTAGAGGTCATATTATAGAAATTGTTTTTTATTATTAAATGGGAGGTGTTAATTAATGTAAATTTTAAAAAAATAATTCATGTTCATTAAAATTCGACTGATTTATTCACGTTTCAAAACTATCGTCATCTAACGAACACCCTATACTTATTATTTTTTTTTCACATATTGCACACTTAGAAAACAGCGAATACAAAAACGGAAGTTGTCACTTGATGCCTTTTCGCTTTTAAAAACGTGTGACGTATTTGGTCCGCATAAACGGCGTTTTATCGATCGTTTATCTGCGCTTCCGTTGACAGGTGTCGCAGGCGTTGATTTACGTCATCGCCCCCTCTACGGCGCTTCCCCCGGTACCTCCTAGCACCCCTGGCGCCCCCTTTCGCCTCATCCATCTCGCTCTATGCAATATTAATGACATTAGGCGAACAGTCATAAAAAAAAACTTCTCGCGCGCCCTCTATCAAGCGATGAAATAACGCTCATAAATATTTTGTCGCACGTGAGAATGCGCAACATCTGTCTGCAGCCACTTCCGGTATAGACAACACCGGAAATGCTGTTTTCAGTCCGCAAAGGCGCGTTCATAAAGCATCGCAGGTTGCATTACGTAACTTTTACTACGGGCCACGTTGAAATGGAGAAGATTGGGAAAATATAGTGACGTCATTGTGTGGACAATAAAGATGGCCGACGATTGCCTAAGACGTCATTTGAAAGTTTGAAACTCCAAAGTGAAAAGATTCAAAGTTAAAGGATTCAAAGTGAAAAGATTTACAGTGAAAAGATTCAAAGTTAAAGGATTTACAGTGAAAAGATTCAAAGTTAAAGGATTTACAGTGAAAAGATTTACAGTGAAAAGATTCAAAGTGAAAAGATTTACAGTGAAAAGATTTACAGTGAAAAGATTCAAAGTGAAAAGATTCAAAGTGAAAAGATTTACAGTGAAAAGATTCAAAGTGAAAAGATTTACAGTGAAAAGATTCAAAGTGAAAAGATTTAAAGTGAAAAGATTTGCAGTGAAAAGATTTAAAGTTGAAAGATTCAAAGTTAAAAGATTTATAGTGAAAAGATTTAAAGTGAAAAGATTTACAGTGAAAAGATTTACAGTGAAAAAAATTACAGTGAAAAGATTCAAACTTTCAAAGTACAGTACAGTAGAACTCGGTTATAATGGACTCGGTTATAGTGGTACCTAAGCTATTATGGACAATATTTTCAATCCCATCAGCAATTTGTCCATTAATTTGACTAAAATTTTATTATTTTGCTCAAAAAAAGGGCTATATTTGCTCTTTTTTCCAAAAAAAATTTCGTTTTAATTACATAATTTGCTTTATTTTAAGGGGCAGGGCGCAAAAAGCGCCAAAATTTAAATTAATTTTAAAAAATCTTATTAGTTTGTTCAAGAAAATGTTAAAACTTGTCTTTTTTCCGAGTTCAGTAGACCTCGGACATAATGGACCTCGGCTATAGTGGACATTTTTTGCTGGTCCCTTGAAGTCCATTATAACCGAGTTCTACTGTACATGTACTAGTAAATGGAATGGCACAGATCTTCAAGGTTTTCGTAATAGACGGACCTTATAACTTTTGGTCAGGGAAAGGGCGCGCCTTAGGAAGGGGCGTTTGGGGCGTTGGTCTTACCTGGTGGGAAGAGGACGAGCAGGAACCAGTTGAGGACGAAGCACCGGAAGCGGGCCAGCCAGGGCCAGGTGCGGAAGACCAGCTGCAGCCGCTCCTCCTTCTGCCGCTTCTTCTTCACCGTCGTCTCCTCCATCGCGTTCATCGCTCCATCGGACGAGGGGCCCCGGCGCCCCCACGGCTACGCAACAAGCGCCCCCTCACCACGCCGCACAACGGCACCTGCGCCGCCCAACACAAAAAAATAAGTCAACCGGAAACGACCATTCCAAGAGAAAATATGGCTAAACTCTAACCACTCCCCCGCTCGCACACACAGTGTTCAAAAAGTCAGTCAGCGATTCTGCTCAACTACGGAGCTCCAAGTGCACGCACACTTTTCGAACACACCTCAATTTAGAAGAAGAACAACCTGCGTGATACGAACTTGTTCGACTTATAGAAGTTTCGGCTTCCTCTTACGACTAGGTGCGCACTAGCGGAGTTTGCGTTGACTTATTTAGCCATATTTTCTCCGACTCCGCCCCCTACGCGTGACGTCAGCGCGGTCGCGGCGGTGGCGCTGCTGCTGCTGGCAAAACAAACGGCGCTTAAACAAATAAACCCGCAGCGGCAGATGGCTGCAGGGCTGCCGCAGGGGGCGACGCGAACGGCGGGCTCTAAATTAAGATCAGGGACTAACCCTCCCCAGCGCCCTCTGCCAACGCTAAGCGGAAGTCTCCCTCCGAGCGTCGATCGATTTGTCGGTATAACGAATTTCACGAAATTTTCACGCTGACGAAGCACCTTTCAACTCTAGTTTTCAGCGCCATTTTAGAGATAATCAGTTTAACGAAAATGTCAACACAACTAAAGTCTTCGAGTTTAAAAAAAATTAATTTTAGCAGGAAATTAAGTACAAAATTAAGTACGGTAGAAGGAAAACGCCAGTATAACGAAATTTAAGTGAAACAAAAACTTACATTTCCCAAAAATGTCAGCACCGCGAAAGTAATAATTTCAAAGCAGCAAAAAGTTCAGTATAATGAAATTTCAGAACTAAAACTTCAGTATAACAAAATCTCAAAACTAAAACTTCAGTACAGTATAACGAAATCTCAAAACTAAAGCTTCAGTATAACAAAATTTCGGAACAACTGAAACTTCAGTAAATCGAAATTTCAAAACAACTAAAACATCACTAAGACGAAATTTCAAAACTAAAACTTCAGTATAAAGAAATCTCAAAACTAAAACTTCAGTATAAAGAAATTTCGAAACAACGAAAACTTCAGTATAACGAAATTTTGAAACATCAAAAACTTCAATAAAACGAAATTTCAAGACTAAACTTCAGTAAAACGAAATTTCAAAACAACGAAAACTTCAGTACCGAAAACTTCAGTATAACCATTGGATATAACGAAAACTTCAGTATAACCATTGGATATAACGAAAACTTCAGTATAACCATTGGATATAACGAAAACTTCAGTACCGAAAACTTCAGTATAACCATTGGATATAACGAAAACTTGAGTAAAATAAAAGCTTCAATGTTAACGCTTTTTGTTGCCTTTCTTTCGCTTGTTTATTTTTAAACTGTTGATTGTAAGAGAAAAATAAACTCTTCAAAATGAATGAATTTTCTTGTACTCAAGCGAGTAGAGGGAAAAAAATTGTTTTGTCGAAGTGTTTACAGTTTACTTTCATAAAAAATAAATTTTGCACATCCGGCTGGGCCGTTCGTTGGCGCAAAAATAAAGAAAAATTTAATTTATTCTTTAAATGTCATTTAAAGTACTGTACAGTGTAATACTATTTTCATTTTCAAAACTTTTACTCGGCCGAGTCGTTGGAACAAAAAAGTTCCTCAAAGGGTGTGTTTAATTTCCTTCCGGCGCCACTTCCGCCGCTCATCGATCGGTCGCCAGGTGGCGCCCACAAAATATAAATAGAAATGGTATTCATTTTATTTTCTTCCGACATATTTTTTTTTTTTTGCTCGACACTCGTCAAAAATAATCTGGTAGGCAGGTGGCGCTGTTGCTACTACTGCGCAGGTCGACAGCGCTGTCAGATGCCACAAATGTCGCAGAAACGAAATAAAAATGAAAATAACTTTTTTTTTGAAAAGAAAAAGATGGCGGCTGTGGAATTGATTCATCTTCTCTCAAAACACGTGTTTGACATCATCGCATGACGTGCACTCACAGCCTCAGTCTGCATAATTCAACTTTTCGTAATAAAAGAAAAAAAGTCATCCATCTTTTTTTATCAATTATTCCGCGGAACAATTTTTTTTATATCATCAACCAACGAAAGAAAAGCGAAAAAGAGCCAAGTACATATTAAAAAAAAAAAAATTGAATTTCATCTTTTTTTTCATAAAAAATTTTTATTTACCGGTATGATTTAAAATTACGGAGAATTTTTTTTTTTTTTTTTTTTTAGAATTGACAAATTTTTTTTTTTTTTTAAATTTTTGAATTCAAATATTTCCACCGAAATTTCATGTTTCAATCAAAGTTCCCGTCTTCACAAGAAATAAATTAAAAGATTCATAGCGCAATATGATTTAACATAGGAAACCATACAAATTGCGAAAAGATTCATACCGGTTGTGAAATAATTTAAAATAAAAAGATTTAGAAGTTAAAAAATTTACAGTGAAAAGATTTGGAAGTTAAAGATTTGCCCTTCTTTGTAAAGATTTACAGTAAAATTATTTGGAAGTTAAAAAATTTAAATGGAAGAGATTAAAAGTGAAAAGATTTATATTGAAAAAATTTACAGTGAACAGATTTAAAATCTAAAGATTTAAAGTAAAAAGATTTAAAATCTAAAGATTTAAAGTAAAAAGATTTAAAATCTAAAGATTTAAAGTAAAAAGATTTGCAAAGGAAAGATTTACAGTGAAAAAATTTACAGTGAAAAGATTTGGAAGTTAAAAGATTTAAAGTGAAAAGATTTATAGTGAAAAGACTTACAGAGAAAAGATTTACAGAGAAAAGATTTACAGAGAAAAAATTTACAGAAAAAAGATTTACAGAAAAAAGATTTACAGAAAAAAGATTTACAGAAAAAAGATTTACAGAAAAAAGAT
>JAQGAY010001595.1:0-13681 GCA_034698085.1 Polydesmus angustus
ATCAGCAACAATTTTGTGTGGAAATAGCCCAAATTCAGATGCCATTGAGTTAACATGAAGAGCGAGTTGCATCCGCGCATAGAAACTGGTGGTCATTAAAAATAAGTTAATTTTGTTGACGCACGGAAAATATCAAAAGCGACATATTAATCTTTCATAGTAAAAAAAAATTTTTTTAGAATCAAAAATGGCAATTTCATTAGCATTTGAAAAAATGATCATCACCCTGTATAAATTACAGAGAATGTAAACTGTACCATTAAAAATTATTGACTATACAGTAAGACCCGGCTTAGCCCTGTTTCATTTAACGCTGTTTTTTGGATAAGTATACCCTTAACATGGGCAAATGGCGGCCAATGGCAGTTTAAGGTGGCCTCGTTTAGCGCGGTTTTCGTTTAGTGCTGTTTTTTTTGGAACGTATCCCCCGCACTAAGCGGGGTCTTACTGTGTAGGGCGGTGCCCTAAATAGTCACGCCTTTTTTTCACAAGTTTTGATGTGGCGTTTTCCTCTGACAGGAGTATTTGGCCTACACTCGTTTTTATTTAATAATACTGTTAATAAAAAGGAACTCCAATATTTGTTATTTTAGAAATTCAACAAATTTTTTATTGTTTGATATTCGTCGCATTTTCGCCGCCCCTTTCATTCAGTTGATTGTCAGTATTAGAGTAAATTTTAAAAAAACATAGCATTGGATAAATTCTTTACAAAGGAATTTTCTGCAAATGCTCATAAATTAACCTTTTTATCAATACTAGTAAATAAGAGATTTTAATGGAAAACAGTTGTTCGTCAATTTCTCTAAAACGGATTAATAACGAATATTGGCGTAGCAATGAAATTATGCTGTTAACAAAGGTCATAGTAAGCAAAATCACTAATTTGTAATGGTTTTTTAACAAATGCATTATAGGCCCACTGTTAAGCAGCGTTCCCATGGCCTCAAGTACACAACGTTCCCAAGGCGGGTGCTTTTGCTAATGTTGAACCACCTCAAGTTGAGTGTGGATCACAAACGAGCCCAGCTCCCTTTCTACAGTACTATTTAATTAATTTTTATCTCTGTTTTCTACTAGTTTAGATCTCGTAGTTTAGATATTTTATACGCAATAACTAACTGTTTATAATTAATTAAACAAAATAATATTGAAACTAAGGAATCCCTGAAATGTAATGCCGCTGGGGGATAGGACAGATGTCACTGGGCACCACTGATGGAGGCAACAAAAATGAAAAAAAAATGTTAAAATTCTTATTATTTAATCCAAAAAAAAGGCAAAATTTGTCATTTTTCTCCACAATAAAAGAAAAGGGTTGGAACGCACACAAATCATTTTTGTTTCCAGATGCTATTAACCCTCTCGACGTCACTGTGTCGAATGATATAACAAATGTAGAAAAATTGAAATGTTAATGTTTTACCTGGTATTGAAAACATTCTCCACTGTCAACGGCTTTGTTTCAAAAATGTGCCAAGTTTTAATTCGAGTATCCTAAAAATGTATTTACTTAACAATTATTGCAACAAACAAATTTGTCAACAGAAATAATATTGTTTTACCAAAATATTTTCATCATTATCTCCAGTGGAAGATAGTTTAGCTGCAGTAAATTCTATATATCTAGAAAATAACATTTTGTAGTTTAGAAATGTGATTACATCCTCCTAAAAGGGATCATCCATAAATTACGTCTAGCAGTTTTTATCAATTTTTTACTCCCCCCCCCCCCTTCCCCTTCTCTTAAGTCACACTTGGTTACAAAAGTACTACCCCCCCCCCTTCTTCAATAATGACTTCACTAAAATTTGTCTACCTCCTAAAAAAACGGGTTAAAAAATTTGAAAAGGTAAATAATACTTGTTTTTTTAAACTTGTACATTTTAATTTTTAAATGTGACGTCACATTTTTTAAACACATCGTCCCACTATGTGCGCGATGCCATTTTTGGATCATCCCAAATGTTAGCATAATGATAAATTATTAAATTATATACAGTAAGTGCTAATAAAATTTTATCATGCTTTGCAATTAAAACCTTATGAAAATAAAAAGTATTTTGATTAAATATCACAAGTGTCCGGAAGATGTAATTTCTGACCGTCATTAATAGTATTCTGCGATAACAAAGTAATAACATTTAAACAAAAATTGAAGAACTATTTAAAAACAACTAAACTATTAACTTTGCTACAGACATGTTCTCAAGCATTCCAATATAAATTTTATCAGCGGGCAGTGCAGCATAAGTGGAAAATGTTTTTTTTTTTTAACTTTATTTTATTGAAAACCAAATTAAGTATTTTTTTACAGAAGGGCGCAACTTTTAAATTTTTAACTTTGTTGGAATTTTTAAAGACAAACGAAATTTAAATACTAACATCTTGTACACTTGTTATTTAAAATTATTATCTAGTACTCGGCCCTGCTTAATAATGAACAACAAATAATTATTCTTTGCATTGTAATAAGTAGTTTGTAGAATTCCATTTCATAATGAAACGTAGTTTGTATCTTTGTAGTTTCTACAAAGGTACAAAACTTTGTATTTAGTAATATTGGTAACATTATGAAACAGGGCCCTGGTATTAAAGATTAGTTTATGTTAATAAATTTATAGCACAGTATAATATACAGTAGCGGCATAATATGAGCGCCATTTGAAAAGTGCCTGTTTTCATCAACGAAAAATAATATATTAATTACAAAATTCAAACGGGTGTTTATTTACAGAACATTTTTAGTTTCCACTTTTGCCGCAAAATACTTTTGTAATTCTTTAACACTGCCAGCTCTCACACAGCTTCCGGTACTGAAAATTTTTTAATTTTTGAAAAATAGAAACTTTTTGAGCATCCATCCTACTCTCCAAACCTTCTACCATACATCGCGTTTCTCCAAATACATGTAGACACGCCCTCAGTCACCAGTTTTGCAGCAAACAGGTTGTCACTTTAGTGTCATCACGCGGGGCAGGAGTATTACACGCGTTTTTTATTATTAATAATTATCGTTGATTACCAAAAGTCAACAATTAAATGTTGATTGCAAAAGTTGCTCTCTGTTATACTGGACTCCACAGCGTGTCGTCATTTTTCGTGCTACGTACAGTAAAAAATCTGCTGCAAAAGAGCGCGATGTATGATCGAAGCTCCAAACCATGCGCCAAGTTACTTCCATAATTTTGTTTTTCCAACTAAAAAATCATTAAATACAAAAGCGTCAAAAGCATATTTTGTGGCAGAAGTGGAAACCAAAAGCTATTATTTAAGAAATAAAAATGTTAACAAAAATATGGAAATTACACAATGGTTAGAAAAATAGCATACAAATGCAGATAAACATTTGATTTTTTTACAGATACTTTATGCCAGTGAGGCCGTAAACCTTTCAAATAGCCCTCGTATTAATTTAAATCTTAGCATATTTTTACATAATAATCGACCAAGAGTGTTTCCCTACTTGCAAGTTGTTTTGCATTTGCACATGTCATCAAGTTTCTCTTTTGGGATTTTACTGCAAACTAAATTTTAATAAAACAAAAAAAAAACAAGACATATATAATTTTTTGGTAATGACTATAAAGTATTACAAATAGTATTATAATTTATAACTAAATACTGTATACAAATTTTACAAGTATAGGGTAATTTTTGTAAAACGATAATTTTAAAAAATCAATATACTTGTACTGTGCTGCTGAGTGCAAATAAAAATTTATTCGTTTTCTGTAAAATTTGACTTATACAGTATATTCACCCGATATAAGGGTTGCACATTACACTTGTGGTAATGCTGAACAAGGGAAAAAAGGAAAAAAGGGATTATTAAAAATTATAAGGATTTATGACGTTTACGGGGAAATAGGACTTTTCTCCACGGATGTTGTTAGCCCATTCCTGCCGTTTTTACCTCTTTCCCCGCATTTATGAAACGGCCGGCACGTGCCTGTCACACACATACATAGATAGCCACAATTTGAATTTAATATACCGGGTGACCGAAAAGTAAGGATCCAACTTCCGCCAGCTATTAAAAAAACTAGCAAAGATAAAAAATTTAAAATTGTGTCATTTTGCAGAGAAACTCAGAAAGTTTTTTTAATAAAAAATTTTTTTTTTAATTAATTAAAACAATATATATAAAAGTTAAAACTTCAAAAATTAAGTTCCATAAATAATAATATTTTGATATTATGAATTTTTTAAAATAGTTCTGTACATTTAAAATTACGCAAGTTTGAACGCTCTCTAAGCTGTAAAATGAACACCATTGATATAGTACTAAAGTAACTTTTTAAATTTTTAGGTTTTTTTATCATTTATTGAAATAACTAAGAAATTCTATTTTTACACAAAAAACTTTCTGAGATTCTCTGTAAAATGACACCATTTTTAATTCTTTATAAATTGCTAGTTTTTTTAAAAGCAGTTGTAAGTTGAATCCTTACTTTTCGATTTTAAATTTTATAAATTTATAGATTTTAATTTTTTCAAAAATATGATAGGACATCTTACAGGTCAAAAATTTTTATGATTATGTTTTTGTTTTTATACGGCTTGTAGTAATTGTAAGAATAACCAAAAGAGTAATTAATTACCTGTTGAACATATAGGAAGTTGCTCTAAATTTGTATTTAACATTAATTTTGGTAGAATGCAATTGCAATATATCTTAGTCAGTTCATACACGCACTGGTCCAAACAGCTCTGAAAAATGCATCAAATTATTAAAACTAAAATCGCGGCATTTTAAAAATTAAGCAGTACTTTATATGAGTATTTATATTGGTTTGAAGTTTCATTAAAATATTCATTTAAAGTATTAAATGATTGAATAAATTTGGAATCACCATCTATGCATACTTCATCAGTTGACCAAGAGTTTAACTCATAGACTTTCTGCAATTATTAAAAATAACAATTTATCTATAAATGTTACATTTTCAAAATTATGGCACGGTTCCTTTTTAGCAAACACAGCAGCAAATATTCTAGTGGAGTCGACATAGATTATGCTTTCAGCATTAAACGCTGGTGGGGTGTCTTTTTCGTGAACTATTATTACTGGTTCAAAGTTGATTATCAATGTTTCGAATTGGTAGGAAATTATTAATTCTTTTGTTAAAGGTAATCGCAAATATATAAATCAGCATAAAATCAATTGCAAATTTGAAAAAAATAAATTACGTTTATTTGGATCGTTCACTTCATAGGTAGCACAGTTCCCAAAGTACAAATTGTTGTAATAACGATATATGCTGAGGAATTGAAAAACCATTAGTGCTTTTTGCTGTTATATAAAGTGCGTTAAATAATAAACCTTATTTTAAATACAGTCATCAGGCAACAAATAAAATTAAGTTTTGTAGAAATTTAAAATTCAGACAGTGACTTAGGTCAGCATTGCATAATTACAATAACATAAAAGCCCAGGTAATTATACAGTTCATAGTGTCTGTAATTACAACGTATCCACCTGAATTTCAAATCTTCCAAATAATTTAAATATTTGAATGACACATGGACAAACTTTATTTTAATTTCTTTTTTAAAACGGTATTTATTTTTTCTATTCTGTGTTTAAAACATTCTTTTTCTGGTGTCAAGATAAGCAACAAAACGAGCTAAGGGCTGCTCCGAACCCAGCTTGGTTATAAATCATCCCTGCCTCAGCTGCATACTTCCAATTGTGAAGTTGAAAACCTATTCTCGCATTACACCTCATATTCTACCTAATTTAAATGCGACCTAATTACCTATTTAGAGCATAGCTATTTTGGTAAACATGATGCGTTTTCTTGCGTGTGTTGAGACCAAAAGAAGATAAATTATATTAAACACAAGATGCACAAACACGCATAGGGTGATATTGTAGCCTCTATTTCTCCCTTTAAATTTTGTTTTTGGGATGGGAAACGA
Source organism: Polydesmus angustus (assembly GCA_034698085.1). NCBI lineage: Eukaryota > Metazoa > Arthropoda > Diplopoda > Polydesmida > Polydesmidae > Polydesmus > Polydesmus angustus. The sequence goes on from JAQGAY010001595.1 coordinate 5,926, forward strand.
AATTAAAAGCCAATGCTGTATGTTTAGGTTTTTAGATGTGCCAAAAATTAACACGATGTAAATGTTAGATTGAACAAAAGATTGCAGAATTTAACAATATTTGCAACTATTTTAGTCTAACAAGTTCCATTAAGAAGATGAACTCAATAACTTAAAGTGCTTTATAATTATTTACTTGATACTACTTGATGATACAGAGACATTTTTGATTGGATGTCCGATTTGAAATCGATCACTTTCACTGAGAAGAGATAGACAGAAGAGTGAAGGACGAATAATGTCACACGATGACGACATATTTTTCATCTAAACAAAATAATATACGGAGTATTTATTTATTTATATTGATAACAAAAACCAAACTAAATGTCGACAAAAAATAAAATCAAGTAGCAAACCATGATATTTAAAATTGTGATATCTAAAACGATGAAGGTCATTAAATTAAACAGTACATTTTTTAAAAGTTCATACAGTACAATGCTTTAATTATTTTACAAATTTACATATTATATTCATCAAGTAGCAACATTCCCAACCCATGGTTCGAGGACAGTACTAAGGTACACGCAAAGCTACATGTACATGTTTTTTTTGTGTAAAATGCTCCAATTTTCACTTTTATTTATTTATTTTTAAATGTTTTTTTTATAAATTTTTAGATATTAGAAAAATATAAAACTGCAACTAAATTACAATTTTTTAGCCTATACACCACATATACCAAAAAACTTAATTAGTATGAATTCCTTTTAATAATGCAAAAATTTGGATGACACATAGAAAAAACGTTACTTTAATGACATTTTTTACATGTTCGTATATGTAGGCTATTAGGTTGCTTTATTTTATTGTGTTAATTTTGACCTTATTTTACCTTTAATAAAATATCGACAGTTTTGTTGTCCGCATTTTCATAGTTGTTTTTATTACGAAAACAAACAGTGGCCACGAAGCGTTCATTATTTATCTCTTCTCTTTCAGTAATGCTCATTGTGGGGCTGTATATTAGATATTAAAAAATATTGTGTATTAATCAGAAGGAGTCGCGTACCGAGCGTATATGTTGCTCAGGGACAACAATTAATTTTGTTTACTTCATCCATCCAACCCTCCTTTTTTTTAAAAAAAATGATTTTTTTTATAAGTTATTAAATTTTTTATTTACCGGTACTTATTGTAAAAACTTATGTACCAGGAATGCATTTTATTTGCTATATATTTTTTAGATGACAAAGTATCGATACTTAAATGATGTTGTTTTCCTATTTGAGCCTGGAAATTTTAATAATTTACACTTATTTTTTATTTATTTCCATTTTGTTGCGTTTGCTATAGCCTACACAAGTCTAAGTTAAATTTGTTAGCATGTCCATTCAATACCATCGTAATTTAGAAAAAAATATATTAAACACTTTTAAATGCGACAAGTGAGATGCGCAAATGCCCTATTAAACACAAAAAGGATTGTATTTTGTCTGCCTCAAATACAGGGTGATGCGGAGCATTTTTAATTTTTTAAATGCTAATAAAATTGTCATTTTTGCTTCTAAAAAAAATTTTTTTTACTATGATAGACTAAACTGTCGCATTTAATTATATCCATACGTCAACAAAATTAACTTATTTTTAATGACCAGTCGGACCACCAGCCTCTATGCGCGGATGCAACTCGTTCTTCATGTTAACTCAATGACCCTTTGAATTTGAACTATTTTCTGCTGAATAAAACACGAATTAAATGACAAATTGTTGCTGATCAATTTTTTTTCCCTAATATAAAAACATAACTTTAAACTTCCAATTATGCTGATTTAGGTGAAATATCTTTAAGGTGGTCGCTACTATTCTGTTTGCCCTGACGCAACCGATATCTCATGTTTCCGTCTACACGTGCCACGGTGTTCACTCAATCTTTTTTTTATTTCTTGCTGAATGGCAATTTTCAGCTAAATTGGGGTTTTTGGTCGATGTTTATTTAAATCAGCATAATTTAAACTTGGAAATTATGTTTTTATAAAAAAAATAATTTTTTTTTGTATCAGCAACAATTTGGTGTGGAAATAGTCCAAATTCAGATGCCGTTTACTTAACATGAAGAACGAGTTGCATCCGCGCATAGGGGCTGGTGGTCCGACTGGTCATTAAAAATAAGTTAATTTTGTTGACGTATGGATAATATAAAATGTTAATCTTTCATGGTAAAAAAAATTTTTTTTCAGAAGCAAAAATTACAATTTTTTTAGCATTCGAAAAAATGAAAATGCTCCGCATCACCCTGTATAATAGCAAATAACATTGAAGTTTAATGCAAACCGATATGTTCTTTCAAATATTTTTAAATGCGGAAAACACACTAATTGTGTTTTTTTTTTGTTAAAAAAAAACTATTAAAAACGGTTACCGAAAGTAGGCATCGAGTGCGTAGGCGGTCTGATAGATGGCGAGGAGAGTAGAGAGAGCGAAGCAGGTCAGCCATAGGTTCTTCCGGTTCCTTTCCTTAGCCTGTTGAGCCTGGTCCAGCGCCGAAATAGAGGAACTCACTATACTCAACTTCATTTTGCGAATGATTAAAATGATAAATTTCGGGTAGCTATATTAATAACTGTATTCCTGCAAACAGCGTCACCTGCCAACCATTGACGTCATGTGACATTTAAAATGGGCTCAAAAAATGTCCAATAAAAGATTTGTAAATATTTACAAAAAAATTGTTTTTTTACACGTAATATTTGCATAAATAATGGGAGCGAATGAGAGTTGTTTCTAAGAAATTGTCCCATAAAACAGAGTAAGAAATGATTCGATCACTTAAGGTGAAGGCGTCGCTTATGGAAAATCAATTAGTCGATATTCACATCGAAGGCGTTAATTCCGATTTAATCACACTTTCATTTCGCATTTTTACAGCGTTCGGGAAGCACCTCTTTAACCAACAACCATTCAACCGGACAACACAGCGTCAATAGGAATAAATAAGTAATCAAATTTAATTATTATTTTCATAAACAATTTCGACGCTGTATTTACGATGTAGATTTAATCGCTAACTTTTATAGAATTAACTCTTTCTTATTTTAAGTTAACATTTTAATTAGGTTCTTTTGAACATTTTAATTACGAGGGTGAATCAAATATAAAGGGGAAAGTATTTTTAATAATTATTTTTATTACTAATTTAAACAAGTGAATTTGTCAGTTTTCCTCTACATACCTTTCTTCAAGCTCAACAATTTTTTGCTAACGATTTGAAAGCTTAAACATTCTTTTTTCAACAAAAGTTTGAGGCCGCGCGTCAAACGGTCAAACCAGTTGCACAAAGATTAACATGGCCGACGTAATCACTGTTTTTTAATCATTTATAAATTTTGACTTTGATTTTGATTTTGCAAAGGAAAAATTGAAGACAAGGCACTGGGAAACCCTCAATTAGTCTCCATACAGTCCAGATTTGTCCCCCTGTAACTATTTTTTTTGCGCCAATGAAAGACCCATTCAGTAAGGAACGCTTCAAAAACGCTGATTACGTCGGCCATGTTAATCTTTGTGCAACTGGTTTGACCGTTTGACGCGCGGCCTCAAACTTTTGTTGAAAAAAGAATGTTTAAGCTTTCAAATCGTTAGCAAAAAATTGTTGAGCTTGAAGAAAGGTATGTAGAGGAAAACTGACAAATTCACTTGTTTAAATTAGTAATAAAAATAATTATTAAAAATACTTTCCCCTTTATATTTGATTCACCCTCGTACATAAATCTATTGAGTAAGTTAAAAAAAAATAATTATCGAGAGTATTATTTGCAGAGTAATAATTAATATAGAATTTCAATTTGAGTCTAAAATTGTAAAATTCTGTCTGACAAGGGGTCAATTTGGCAGCAAATTGAAATCTACCAGAAGAAAAAATATTAAAAATTTTCTTATTTGTTCCGTGAGTAATTATTTTATACCCATTTATATAGCAGCATTTTAATACGAAAACATTCCCAAAAAAAATAATAATTTCGTTATAATTTGATTTCACATTTATTATATCACATAGGTATTGAAAATAAATTCTGAATTATATTTTGCACAATTTTAAATTCTCATATAAAAATATATTAGTAAGATGTGTTAACACTAAATTAAGCAATTTCATTGGACTCTTTTATTGGAATAATTATTTAAGAAATGATTGGTAATTTTTTTTAATTTTTAGACAATGTAGACTATTTAGTATTTTTAATTTCGCGTTTAGAATACATCTAAAACTTGAATTATTTGCATTTTTCTGGTTATTTATTTGCTTTTAAAATGTTAAAAATCGCTAATAATTATTATGATTAGAAGCTGCCTAAGATAAAATATTTAGCAATCGTTTTACCCGATTATTACGTTCATATTTTTATTAATATTGGAAATGTTTCCTTATAAAAAATGGAAGTGCGTGTTAGTTGCGTTTGTTTAGGTTAAGTTGGAAAAAGCTTCCATGTACACTAACGAAATTTAGGAAACCATTAAAGTTAAATTATTTAAAGTATGAATCTTATTATAATAATTGTTGTACGGAAAATCTTGGAAATTGTAAATTTAAAGTAATTTTGCTCAATAATTATTATTGTTAGATAAATTTTAAAGCATTTTTATTTTTTTGTACGTAAATTATTTTTGGTTTTGTTATTTTGGGGTGTGTTTTGTTACCATAGAGATGTGTGGTATTTATAATCATATGAACTTTTAAGAAATCTTAAAATATCATTTTAAATACGGCAGTTTTTTTGGTTTATTTATTTTTTATTTTTAAGAAAAGGCAAATTTTCTTGACATTAAGTGAATAAACAAACATTGTTGTTGCTTGGTTACTATAAGCCTAGCTACATTTACCAAAACATTAACCAAAAATAGAATTTATTTAAAAAAATTTAAAAGGCCAAAATTACTTTGGCACATAAGGAATTTAACTAACACAACAGATGAAATACCGGTAGTGCATTTATTTTATATTAATATACCTATATTATTTTATTTATAAAAAAAAACCGTTTTTAATGTTGATATTTAATATATTTAGACATTGTTACTGCCTTATTACAACATCAACAGGTCTTAACGTTTTAATTTTAAACATTTTATTGTTGATAAAATGCTGCCTTTTGAAGTTATAATAATAATTATTACGAGCTTAAATGTCATAAATAACAAACAATTATTAGCGGAATAAACTACTCGATCTTCCAACCCCACTTTAGCTATTCCAATTATAATTGTGTTTCTCAAGCAGTTTAGAACGAAACTGAACAGTTGAAAACAAAGCTAAATTAATGAATGAAAATTTTACTATGTCACTCAATCGAACGCATATTATGGAAAATAATATCCTTAAGTTTCTTAATTTATTTTTAAATTTAAATGTGTGTCCTATTTGTCGTTCTACACACATCGGAAGAAGTTTCAATTAATTAATCGAATTAAATGACCCAGCTAGCTTAATGCGCGTGTTGGGCGACAAAGAGATCACTGTACTTGGAATTGAACATAGTCGAAGATATTATCCTTCACAATACATATATACATTTATTAATAAGATATTTTGTAATTTTGATTCATGAATTTAAAGAATACAACTCCTCACTTTTAAACGTAAACACTCTGTAATTAAGTTTCCTAAACTAAAACTGTAAATGAGATGAAAATAAAGCTACAACTTTTTCTTTAATCAATATTAATAATTATTGGAATAATAATTATAGAAATGAATTTCAGTTGGTTTATTGTTTCTACATGTTTATGTTGCGTAATGGAGTTAATGAAACACCGCTGAAATATCGCTTAAACTAATATTAAAAGTAAAAAAGGAAATTAGAAATACGGTAGAGAAAATTTAAAGATATGCAGATATTTTTTTCTATTCCGAGCTGAAGGGGGAATGGTGTGACGTAGAGGAAGTGAGATGGCTGTGGAAGGGTGTTTTTTCGTTGCTAATGTACATTTTATAGCTAAAAAATATTTTTAATTGGTTTGATTTTTTTTTATTCAATTTATTTTAGTATAGTTTTGCGTGCGAATTGAGGCTCATGCTATTTTCACTCGATGCGGTTGCCAGCACAAACCTAGCTTTATTTAACCACAGTTGCACGCACTACTAATCCTTGTCGTTGCCACCAACAAACACATTATTTATATCGACTTTGTGCGCATGCGTTAAATTAATTTGTTTCCGTCACCTGACGTTTTTGTTTATATCGTTGCTACCAACAAAAATAATTTGTATTTAATATTTATTAAAAAACCTGCTCTGTTTATGCGCATGTGCACGAGCGGTTTTTTTTTTAAATGTTTTCTTAAGACTTAGGGTGTATAGGGCGACAAATTGGTCACATGTCACAGTTTATATGGAAACTCATGCGCATGTGGATAACTAGACGTGACGTGTGTTGTCTACTTTACACGTGAGACATAGAATCATGTTTTTTAACACGTATAAGGATCAAATATTTAATAAATATTATTGATTTATTTACAGAAATAATTTCTTATTTTTTATAATTTGATGTCATTAAATTTTTAATTTATTTAATTTGAGTTTAAAACCCTCAACTTTAATCTTTTCAAATGAATTATTTCGTTTAATGGTTTATCTTTGTAAAAAGCTTATTTTTCTAAGTTATAAAAAATGGTTTGTTTTGAGAAGATAAAAATGTTTGTTTACATTTTAAACTCAGCTGTTTACACTGCATTCTCAACCGAAAGGAACCAAGTAATGAAGCAGCAAGGCATTATTAAACTTATTCAGCATACGTTACATTTACTTTTCGCACTTAATACGATATATAACTCGGTTTTAATAACGTAATGTTAGGTCCCTTCGATGACGTTTTAAGCGAATTCTACAGTGCATATTAAATACATTCTCGAAAGCTATTTACACACTTTTGAGCAATTCTATTGAACCGAAAATAATATTAAATTTAAAAAAACGGTTTATATTATTAAAATTTGCATGTACGAGAAATCAAAAAAAAAAAATTATAACTGCATGAAATACCAAAACTTGCTACCGGAAGTAGGAGTCGAGTATGTAGGCGAAATGAATACAGAGATCCAAATTGCTTTGGTCTTTTTAACTTGGTCCAACGCCGAAATACAAGAGGTCACTAAACGCAACTTCATCTCGTGAATAAATAAAATGAGAAATCTCGGCTCGATACATAACGAAAACAGCGTCACCTGCCAACCGTTGACGTCATGTGACATTTAAAATGGACTTAAAAAATGCCCAATAAAAGATTTGTAAATATTCACAAAAAAAACCGTTTTTTTGCACGTAACATTTGCATAAATAATGTGAGCGAATGAGAGTCGTTTCTAAGAAATTGTCCCATAAAAAAAAGAGTGCGAAATAGTTCGGTCACTTAAGGGGAAGGCGTCGCTTATCGAAAATCAATTAGTCAATATTCATATCGAAGGCGTTAATTCCGATTTAATCACACATTCATTTCGCATTTTTGCAGCTTTTGATAAGCATCTCCTTTTGATCAGTCTCCACCGGTCAACGGCAAACGCTCCAGCTACCGACCTCTACCTCAGCCACCGGCCACTACCTCAGCACAAGCAGTAAATGGTGAGTGACCAATCTTAATTACTATTTTAATTGACAATGTCGACGCTTAATGAAGTAGACTTAATTGTTATTTTCATAGAAATAACTTTTATTATTTAAAGAACCGATTTCGAAACAATTATTTATTTTCCTTGTTAATTAATTTATTCAAAAATA
>JAQGAY010001596.1:0-13680 GCA_034698085.1 Polydesmus angustus
TTTTTCTTTCTTTCGGATCCAGGCTCAGCTGATCCTTATCAGAGGTTCACGCGGTCTCCAAAAAGGTATCAAGGGGACAACAACTCAGGGGATTCGATCGTCGCCAGATGTCGCTCGCCAACGACCATTTCCACCGACATGGCTACCGTCGACCAAGTAAGTCTCTCACTCTTATCTTTCTGTCTGTCTTTCTCGGTCACATTTTTAGGTACGTTGACCACTCGTTTCGACTGACCACACTGGCCAATTACTCCCCATTGGCTTTCCTATATTAATCAAACAATTTTTTAGCCGAAAGTGTCCGACGACAACATTGATTTCCCTCCCGTACTAAACTCTCTTGAAGCTTCAACCTCCTCGTCCTCGGACCAAGTCACTATAGAGGTTCCGGAGCGCCCTCGCATTCGGAAGTCGCACTCGGTGGACACGGACGTTCAATCGGCTTTGGACTTCTTTATGCACGAAATGGAACCTTCCGGAACGTCGCGTAGCAGTCCGAGCAACAGCAGACGAGCGTCCAACGCGACTGAGTCCACCGTCGAGGACAACAACTTCCTCAAAACGAGTCGAGCGGACGAGAACCGAGAGGAAGTGTTTTCTGGCGTTGAAGGTTCCAATAAACGTAACATAAGCGATAAATACAAACGGTCGCGAAGCGTTAGTTGGCGGGGGTTTACCTTTCGGAAGAAGAGTAACGCGTGTCACGTGGTCACCAACAATGATAACGAAGGTGCAGTAGGCAATGAGGCGAGTCCGGAGGAACCGACAGCCAGGTTAGCGCTGGTAGACATCGACATTGACCAACCGAACACTCCGCGGCCGGCTCGCGAGACCACCAAGTGGGGCGGAAAACCTACGTTGGTAAACCTGGACAATGAGGAATCGATTAACAGTCCTATTACTTTGTTTCGGAAGTTCAATTTCTTCTCCAAGGGTAACAAAATAAAACAATATATTCTCCTACTAACCAAACGTCTGTCCAACTACTAACCAAACGTCTGTTACGTCTACTTCCTCTTTTTTTTTTTCAATCTCTTAACTTCACTAACAAAAAAAAAAGCGCGCGAATTTTTTTTTTTTTACATTTTACTAACTCCACTTTTGTATTTTTTCAACAGGCTTGTCCAGACTTTAGTTGCAGGCTTTTTTGTTTTTTCGCTCTTTGTAACGGTCAGTTCAACCAATTGTACTTTCATATAAATAGCTTCGAACAAAAAAAATAATCTCTAGCGTCTCTCAAAAATCTTCGCAGCGTCAACCATTTCTTTCATCTTTATAATCTTTGTTCTTCCTATTTTTTTTGCTAATGTGACGTCACGTTTGTTTACAATCACCTGTGCCTTGTCAGCTCTAACAACACTTTACTTCCTCCCTTTCCCCTGTGCATACCTTTTACATAAAAATTATATAGAAACTAAACATTATAAATTAAAAAATGGAATCAAAATTAAGTTATAACAATTTACAAACTATTTATAAATTTTTAGACATTTTTTAAATATTTTTTGGTTTTTAAAGATTCTTTAAATAATTTTCTAGTGTTAAAAATCTCGCAGTATTTGAAGATTTTTTTTATTGATTTTTAAAAGATTTTGAAGTGTTCTCTTAGTTTTTTAAAAAAATTATTTTTATTGAATTTTGGAAGTTTTTTAAATTATTTTTTACACCGTATTTTTAAAAGATTTCTTTGAGTATTTTTCTTGACTTTAAACGAATGTCAAACATTTTCGTAAATTTAAATAATTTTTTTTTTTGCTATTTAGAAACATTTTACCTAATTTGTTTGACTTTTAATGAATTTTTTAAAAATAATTCCTTTCTCTTTGAACTTTAGAAAGTTTTTTAAAATTTAAAAATATTTCTTTTAAACACTTCTACAGTAAATAGCGATTTTTTTTAACATTTAAAAAGATACTCGTATATTTAATTTTAAAAAATGCCGGAGCTTGAAATGATTATTTGTCTAATGGCCTCTACCAAACTTTAAAATATAATGCGTTTAAACCCAAAACCCCAAAAAAATTTTAAAAAATAACGTGATTCCACAAATGTTGGTCGTGTTGAGAAGGGCACGGTTGATTGGAATAATAGTTCTCGCTGCTTTCTCGAGTTCTATGATGATTGTGACCTGTGTGACCCCCTGTTTAGATCAACGGGGTTTGCTTAAGTCCGACCACGGGTCAGCAGTTGCCTCAACCGCAATTGCAATCGGCGCAGACGCTAGCTACGGCCAACCGGAAGTCGCATCCGAACATCGGCTTGGCCACGTCGGCCACCCCGCTCCCCAGCAGCGCTTCGGCCACGGCCAGCTGCGGCACGCCCACCCACACCTACCCCGACCTCAAAAGGACCAAGTCCCAAGGTACTCGTAAGCTTCAGAAAACGCAGAGTTCGGCATCGGCGGAGGACAGCAACAGTTTAGGCGCATCAGGTGGGCCCAAACCCACCCTAACACCCACCCACTAATCACCACGAATAACAATTATTATTATTATTGATTGCATTAATAGTCACTTCCCACTTCAACACTTTAACGTGTCTCCAATTTTAATTCAATTTGATGGATGTAGTGGTCTTGTGAATCTCAATTTTTTATAGTTTTTGATGTTTAATGGCAAAGTAGAGTTTTCTAAATAGAGCAATAATGTTTTGGTTAAACTTAATTTTAAATTTTTGTTAAAAAATAATTTTTTAAAATTAAATTTTATAACTAAAAATAATAATTACAGTATTATAAACTAAAATAAATTGGAGGGGGAAATCGAAGTTTTTTAATGCAAAAAAGTTAACATTAAGAAAAAAAAAACTGGTTTTTAAATACGGTAGTTTTTATTTAATAGAAAACTAAATTTATATATTTTTTAAATAAAATGAAAACAATTCAATTTCAAATGAATGAGATTTAAATTGAAAAAAAAAAAAAGCTAGTTCTGAATTTTATTTTGTGTTTAGATTTAGTAACTAATTAGTTCAAAGCTTTAGAAACTCAATTTTAATTAATGGTTGTATTGCTCTTTGCGAGCGAATTCTTCGTGTTGCTTGTTTCCATTCGATTTGCATGTTTTTCCCCCTCTTTGAAATTTCGAATTTTAGATAGAGCTGTAAATATCAACTCGAAAATTTTCTCATTTCCGATTCCTTTTCTTTTGTTTGCCGTAGACAAGTTTCATTCTCATTTTCTCAACAAATTCGATCAGGAATTTGTTTCTTTAATTTGATTGAAATACGAAATGAAATAGGCGCGAAACGCGTAAAAGAGTTCATCGAATATCGTGCGAGTTGCAATAGCTAACAAAATTCAATTTATTGTTTATATGAATGTTTTATTTTTCGAATCACTCGGTTAATATATATATTTTTTTTTCAAATACCTTCTCAAACAGTTAACGCTTTAATTTGAACTTCTTCACTTTTATTTACATCGAGTAGAATGATAAACTGAAGGTGTCTTTTTGAAAGACAAAACCAAAACAATCCTAATTAATCAGTCTGGAGTTAGCGTTATTCGAATTTTTAATCAATTGACGTTTCTTAAATTCCGTCATTTTTATAATTTCAAAATTTTGATTTTTTTTTTTCAAAATTATAAATATTTAAGCCTTTGTAAACAATTATTAAATTCTTGTGAATTTATCGAGATTTTTATTTTATTTATAATTTAAAAGTTAAGGAAATTTTAAATTTTTTAAAAAATTTACATTTCGCTAGTCTGAATCTGCAATACCCTTGATTTTATCTTATTCTGTCTGGATTTTTGCTTTTTTAGAGTTTTAATATCTCCAGATTTTAACATAGAACATAGTAGGCCAAGCACATTTTTAACAATTAGAGAGTTTGCGCAGTTAATTATTACCTCTTAATTATTTGCTTAGTTTTATGAACTTTTTTAAACATTTGTGTTGGGATGAAACTTGTCTGAGAGCCAGTGCTCCTTCTGTCTAGTGTCTATTGTGACGTAATCCGCAGCCACTGAGGCCTAATACTGATCAGCCTGCCCTCTGTCGTCGCCCTTGGTGTCCCTCAAAGCTCATCACGTGAGGATAAGACCCAGGACGACCAAAATCTTTTTTCCATCTTTTAATTCTTCTATTCGGAGAAGTCATTTTTCTCTTGAATAGAAGAAGTCTTTTCTTATCTTTTACCTGCTTTTCTATTGTCTTTTACAAATTACTTTTCTTTTCTGCTTGTTTTTAATCACGACTTTCATTTTCCCCTTTGTTTTCTTTCCTCCTCAATTAATTTCCTTGATTTAATATTTGGTTATCCTCGTCTTCGTTTACTGTTTTAATTAAGAACTTTTAGACGTCAATTAATTTTTCTTTAATTAGAGTTTGCATATTAAACGCAGTTGTTGCATAATAAATTATTCATTTTTTTTAAATTTTTTTATCATCAGCCTGCATTAAATTAATTAAAAAGATTGCGCCCATAAAATTTAAAAAAAAAATAATAACAAATAAAATGAGCTTGAAAGAACAATAAATCTGCATAAACTTATAAAAATTTGAAAGTTTTTATTGTTTATGGACAGTCCGATTTGCAGAAATAGCTAAAACCACTCAATAAACTTGAATTTTTCGTAGTTTTCTACGGTCTTCACCATTAAAATCGGTTACCAAATAGTGACAACAATTACTAAACTTTCAAACTTAAACTTAACAAAATCATAAAACCAAGAAAAACTTAAACCGATTTAATATTAGCATTTAAAGCATTTAATATTATTATTATTATCACTTTCGAATTTATTTTCTGTTAGAAAAAATTAATGGATGTTTTATGGAGTTTAATAAGAATTTTTAAATTCATTAAAATCTTCAGTCGAAGATTTGACGAAAATTTTAGCAAATACAGTACGGTAATTTAATTTCGTAGCAAAACGAAAAATCGTAAGATTTTAGTTTAAGTTATTCGCGATTCGGACGCACCATAATAATTATTATTGTTTGAACGCTTGTTTACGACCGCATTTATTTTTGTCGTTTTAAAATAATTTTTTATTTTGCTTGGCATTTGCATTTCCATTACTAATCATCGATGTTTCTTTCCTTTCGCACAATTTCCAGCACTTTGCATGCGCTCAAAATCCTTTGTTTGTTTTTTACCCTGAGAAATTTTGTATTACATTTTACTAATCTTTCTTTTATTTTGACGGCGCTTTTCGACCAATAGATAAGATCGACAATTCGTTCTCGAGGTCTAGAAGTTCCAGTATGTCCAGTCTGGAGAACATCACGTCAGAAGCCATTCAATGCGTCACTTTCGCCGAGTCTTTCACCAGGAAGTCAGGTAGCCTACATTAAATTAACCACTATAAACAATGTTTGGGTTATTTTTTATTTTGCGGCTACGAATTTCAAATTTCAGCTTCGTTCTTTTTTGTTTGTTTTAAATTACGAGCGCACATTTTGTTATTCTTCTGTTCTGATTTTTTAATATTTCTCTTGATCTTCTCTTAATTGCTTTATAGAGTGCAAAATACCGGGTGTCCGAGAAAGTTCTAACCGATAAACAATAATTGCGATTAACATAAAAACTAGTAAAGCTAAAACTCGGAACGTTTTTTGTATAAAAAAATAATTTATTTATTAATTCAATAAATATTAAAAAACTTCAAAAAGTAAAATTTCACTTTCATTTAGAATCCTGTGATAATAATGTAATAACAATGAAACAAAAATGCAAGTCTTTAAAACCAATTTGCTGGAAGTAACAATGCTACAGGCTTTTGATATGTGCAACATTTGGAATTAGTTCTGAATTTATGTTGAAATTGTGTGACTCATTAAACGCTCAGTTGCATTCGTTTTAAACTTAAAGCATAGAGCGTTGATATTTTTGTAGTTTTAACGGCAAAAAATAATTTTAAAAATTACATAATTTTAAAACATAAACAATTTACTAAAAATTCATATGTATTTTTTTAAAAAAATATTTTTAATATTCCATCAAAACTGTTAGCATGAAAAATGTCTTATTTTTGCATTTGAAATTTTTTTTTAATTAACAAAAGAATTATTTTTTTACACAAAAAAACTTGCTGAGTTTCTCTGTAAACTGAAATTATTTTTTAACTTTTTAGTTTTTCTAGTTTCTTTTAAACGCAATTGTTTATCTGTCAGTACCTTCTCCGATACTCGGTATGCAATAAAAATTAAATGTGGTTGTTTTCTAATTATTGCAGATGTGTGCAGTTGCCCGACGATGTGGGTGGGTACCAGCCTAGGTTCGGTTATCGTAGTCATAATAAATCTTCCTCCCACAAACGAACTGCGTTTGACCCAACCGGTCATCGTTTCTCCGAGCGGTAACTTTTTCTCTCACCCATTTAATCTTCTCTGAATTTAATTTCAATTTTAATTTTTTCAGGGACAATCTTTAGGTTAAAAGGCGCCGTCCTGTGCATCTCGTTCCTGGATAGCAGTGGCTCACTTATGCAAACGCCGAACGACTCGTGGAGAGACTCCACTAAACTAGATGTAAATGTGCGCGAAAGACCGAGTAAGTGCTTTTAACAACTAACAATAAATGGTTTAAAAAGTTAAGGGCTGAAATCTGTTACTTTTATTAACTTTTAATTTTTCATGCAGTAATTTAATGTTGTTCCATATTATGATTTATGGATATTTTGAGACATCCAACTGAAACTGTTCCTACCTAATTATAAAAGTACTTTTGCAGAAACTCCCTTACGATCTCCTCACAACTCCAACTCCAGGGTATCTCCCACCACCTCCTCCTCGTCCGAAATCAACGACCGACAGTACGCGGTGCTGGTGTCCGAGAAGCAGGCCTGCGTTGTCGCCCTTCCCTCGCAATCCTGCGTCTACAAATGTCAAGTTGCCGAAAATAATAATTTTGTTGTTAAAGCTGATGTTATAACTATACGAGGTTCATTTTACTAACCAGATACTGTACATGGAGGTCAAAAACACAACAATAAAAATATTGAAGGAATTCAAGGAACTCTTGAGAAATTATAGGAACTGCCGGGTCACACTTATTCGCGCAAAACATTACTTCAGTAAAAACCTAGCTCAAAAATTGGTTAAGTAATCAAATATATCAACAAAATTTACCGAAATGATTTGACAATCGGACACCTAAATAATGCCACTTCAGAACTGAGTAGGCCTAGAGGTTGATTCAAAACTATGTAATAGTTAATTCAAAATTTAGTTCCAAAGTTAGTTCACGACTGATTAAAAAATTTAAAGCAGAACTAACATATAAATTCATAATTGAACAGAAACCAAAATTAAATGTAAAGTAATTCAAAAATAAATATAGATCAATTTAAAATTGAATAAAAAACAATTCAAAATTAAATATAAACTAATTCGACAAAATAAAAATTGTATAAAATAAGGCACTAGAATTTTAATTATTTTAAAAAAGAGAAATGATTTCATTTATTTAAATGGTTCTGTTTTTTTAAAAAAACTAAGTCAAAAGGGTCAACGGTCAATTGGCTCCCAATTGCTTAAAGTTGGCTTTAAAAATCATTTTTATGTGATCCGGCATCAATATTATCGAAGACGATGTGTAATATTACATTATTAATTTTAATATCGATAGTGATGACAATTTTAAACCTCTAATATTTTTCATCAAGACTATGTTGAAATCTCCATGTATTTGTATCTCAACGATCGAATGTTTACAACACATTCATTTCCTTAACTTATCAAACTTTTTTTTCTAATTTCAGATGGCGTGTGTTTAGCTTGTTATGTGTCTAACGGTCACTTACTCACTCTGAGTCTACCTAGTTTAAGGCCACTTATGGACATTGAATTTTTACTCTTAACCGAACTTAGGTAAGAATGATGCGTTTGTATGGTTTCATCGATTTCCCCTTCAAAATGCGTTTTTCTCGGGTTAAACTTTGAACTTCCGCTTTTACAACTGTCTTTTTTTCTTCTTTATTAACGTAATATCCGTCGAATCTGTTGTGGTTTCAAATTAATATTAGTCGATATTAGTTTCACATCTTGATGTCTTCTGCTTTATTTTTCTTCGACTTTTTTTTAGAAACTTAAGTCCGTTTGCGTGTGGCAATTTAGGTCATTCAATTTTTAACGTCAAATTAAAAGCAAAAAATTATAGCTTACTAATTTATATATGGTTAGTTCTTTCACTGGGTTTAAATTGTAAGCACAAAATACTTTCTATAAAAACAATTTTAAATTTTGGTACAAATCGTTAATAAATTTATACAGAAAAGTCGAATTAATTTTCTATTCACGCGAGGGTTTAGTCTTACAAAATATTATTAAAAATATTTGGTTTATTTTTTTAAAAAATTAATTTTACGCTAATTTTTTTACCCACATTCTTTTTTCTATAATTTTAAAGAAAAATTCAGTCATATTTTAGTAACGCCTGTATAAATCGTTGGCTAAATTTTCTCGGGAGTTTTGTTGTTTTTTCCACATGAAAATTAAAGATTTACTCTTCACACCGAATCACACGTACAAATAATACTTTTGTATTTTTCTTGGAACCGGTATTTATTTATTTTTAATACTTTTTTTGCCAAAGAGGAAATGCCAATGGCAAAAACATTTTGACAAAACAATAATCAATTGATTTCTCCCTCGACTAAAATGTCTACAGAATCGAATTTTTGAATAATTTACAAAAAGCGGGCAGACCTAAATTGCCATGTGTAAACTTGGCATTAGAAATCCCGAGTAGTGGTAAATTTAACCCACTCATTTATCCTATTTATCTCACCGTCAATCGATCCTTATCTATGCCTTTTAACCTTGCTCTATCCTTGCTTTTCTCGTTTGTTGCTTTTCAAACAGCTACCTATCGTCGGAACCAGGATTGGTTGACCCTATGATTTCAATCTGGGGCAAACAGTTGTACCAGAGTTGCGAAACGGAGCAGTAAGTCGATGTTTTCCTCCTCTTCCAAAAAAAAAATTCTCTTCACTTCCTAAATCCTTAGTCAATGTTGTTGATTAACTAATTGCACGCTTATAAACTTGATTGGTTCATTCCACCACCAGTATTTAATGTTTTAAGCTAACAAAAAGTATACTGTATAATATGTAATAGGTCAACCGGTAAATCGGGTAATATGCACTTTGGTAAAAAAAATTAACTCAAACGATTTTATGACTTTCGCTAACTTGCCGCATGTATAAGCTTAATCCACGAAAATGCATAGTCAGCGGTTTATCACTTGACCGATAACATATTACACTGAATAATATGATCGTTTTGTTCTGTTTTTATTTGTTTTGTATGTGAATATTTTTCAGTTTTGAAACAAATTTTGTTTCTTTTCTTTAAAATTACTTTTAAATATTATTCACGAGCGTATTTTATTATTTTAGGATTGCGAGAACATTCTGCTTCAGCAACTTTGGGAACGGAATGTACCTGTGCTCACCTTGCGAGATCCAAAAATTCACTATTAGTGTGGGATTTTGGTAAGAAATAAACAAAACCTTCTTATAAATTTCTTCAGAAAATGTTATTTTGCCATTATTATTTAAATAGTGAAAACTTAAAAGAAATGTTAGGCGATCTTTTCCTTCCATGTGAAACGCCTGAAGCTCCAAAAGAAAGCTTTTTCAAGAACTTGTTCAGCGGTACAACCAGACCGTTAGATCGAGAGGAACTTTGTATGGCAACCTGATTTCTCATTTAGAAATTGATTGGGTTTTTTTTTACCCTTTTTATTTATTTTTTTAGTTGGTGAAGCCAGTGGTAAAGCGTCTCGAAGTGTTGCGAAGCTCATTCCTGGGAGTACACTAAATTCGGAACTTATAGCGAGTAAAGCAGCAGCTGCCGGAGGAGAAGTAGCCAAAGCCCACAGGGTATCAGAAAATCAAATTCCACCTTTAGTTGCAATGTAGTTCCTCTAAAAATGCATTAAAAATAATTTATATTTTTTTCATTGCAGGCCTTAACAGAAAGAGGTGATCATCTAGGTCAGTTGGAAGACCGATCACAGCGCATGATGACAGATGCTGAAGTGTATTCGCAGAATGTCCACCAGCTCATGATGAAAGAAAAGAACAAGAAGTGGTACCAGTTTTGAAGAATTACACGTTTGACGCACATTGGATCTCATCTTCAAACATTTGCGGTGGACCGGAAATATAAAAAAATCTTGTTGCTCGTCACCCCCAAAACAAACCAACAACCTTGCTGCCTCCTCATTGTGACCCCACAGTGTGGATAATTTCTCAGTGGTGTACGTCTCCCACTATAGCCATACTACTACTCCACTACTTGGGTAAAAAAAAAATTACCTCGCTCTCGTACGTTACGTCGATATTCTTTTTCTGAAAACGCATTCTTCGAGCTCTCACCTCGAGTGCAAACGACGACCACGCATCATTCTGAGGGTGGAAGTAGATCAAAACCACAAACACACACAGACAAAAAAATCTTTCTTTTCTTGGTTTCCTCCCACACCCCTCAAAATTAATCATCTTAAACCCCTGCCTCTTGACTCCTCCTCTGTCTCTATTGCTCCTCCAAGCCTAACCACACCCGCTCCGGGTTATAAATCAGTATCCTATGTCGTGTTCAACTGTGATCGACTTGGATGTTCTTCCAACAAGTACTCCGTATACATATACATAAGTTATATAGTTATATAAATACTGTCCGTATGGTCATCAGTCACATGATATATAAATATTATATATTCTATTGGATGCGGCGACGATCAAGTCATGTCGTCTGCCCAACAAATTAACAGATTAATATATAATATTATATAATGTCCTTGTTTCTCTTCAATTGTGTTTTTGGACTGACGCTATGTACTTAATACACTAATATATCGTTTCTTCGGCAATATTCAATTCCAACTCCTTGCCCTGCCTCCATTCACTTAATCCCATCTTAGTTTCTTGGTTTCAGCCCTATTTTTTTTTGTAATCCCATTCACGACTTTTAATCCTACCATTCAGATCTTTAATCTTCTCATTTTTTCCCACTATTTTAACCTGCCCATCATATCCTCTTTTTTTAATTCTCTTATTACTCCTAAATCCGCCCTTTTGTTCCACTAATTATTCTTATATTCCCATATCTTATTTTCATTTTCCCTCTCCCACTCAACTAGCTGATAACATAGAATTTAAAAAAAATAATGAAGTGGTGGCTCCCGGTCGGGTGTGTACAGTACATGTGTGTGGGTAATTCGATATTTAGATACAATTAACCCCCCACAGATAAAATTAAAAGATTTCTGTGATTTTCAAATTTAAGTAGATTAATTAATGTTTAAATAATATTTAACGAAGAAGAAGAAAAAAGAAAGAATTATAAAAGTCTTTAAATAATAAACTTAAAGGCTGTTTGAAAAAAAATATAGATTAAAAAACCAAAAAAAAAAAAAAACTAGAATTTGTTGGTGGTGATACCGTATTTGTTCTTGTGATGATGGTAAGCGAGTTAAATTGATGGGAGAAATTCTGTAGATATTTAAGAATTCGGAAAAATGAGGGACATTAATGCCATCGTTGTCTAAAAAAATATTCTTCTTTACCATTTTCAAATAACTAAAACCTAAATGCGTAAAGAGATTATCCCCCTTCCCGTAAAAAAATGTACTTGAATTTCTAACACATGCGACACATTTCCTATAAGGCTATATCGATCTCTAATAAGGAAAACTATTTCCAATTCTTCAACTTTTTTCGTAGCCAACGAGTATTCAAATTCTTATAGGCCCATAGTTGAAAACAAAACAAAAAACAAGTAGAAAAATGAAATACAATACACGAAAAAAGAAACAAAAAAAAAATTATATAAGATATTAACCACTAAAATTCGCACAATTTCTTTCTATTTTGTAATAAACGAATCTCTTAAAAAGATTTTTTTTAAAATCCATAAATCGCATCTTATTCGAAGAAACAGAAAAAAGGGAATAACAATTTCTTTAATGAATTTAGATATAATTTTGGTATTTCTTACAATTGATTTGTTTGTAAGAAAATTTGCTTTAGCGTTCAGTCTACGAACTAACGACGATAAATTGAATAATCAGGGAATTGGCTCACTGAAAACTATTTCACGGAGCAATTTCATGTTCAAAAAGTAGGAGAAAAAAAATTATGCATTCCATTTTTATTTAAAATAAAACTTCTGAGCTCTAATAATATTCCAAAAATTAATTTTGAAGTAATTCCTTATTATTTTCTAAATTATAAACCGGAAGTGGATGAAAATGTCTCAATAACTGTTTCAAGATTTTTGAAAGCAACAACGGTTCATCGAAAGTTTCATAATTTTATATCAAGACATATTGGCATTTTATTTGAATTAAATATAGAATTCAATTTAAATAAAATGGCAGATTAACTTTGAAATAATTGAAGAAATTGCAGAAAGTATTCCTGTTTTATTTGTCAATTGTAATTTTATGGATCCTGTATAAACTCCTTAAATAATATGGCTTTCCAGGAAAATCAATTTTATTACAACTTCGAAAGCACTGTATCTTTAAAAAAATAATTCCCTTATTTCTTTTAAGTCAATAAGACTTTTAAGACAGTAAAATTTCATATACTTCCGGTTTGCTGGCGTGCTCATTTAATATTTCCCTTTATAATTTACATTGGAATTTGTGCAAAAGTAAAAATTTCAAAAAAAGAATGTCCTAAGAATTAACGAATTGAAGAATTTAAAAATTAAGGGGAAAAAAAATTTATAACTGGATAAAAATGTGCTAAGAAAAAGAACTAACATCTCTTTCTCACTCATCATAAGTCAACTTCGCTTTCTACTAAAAAAAAATACTGTACATGTACATGGTGCCACTAATCGCTCGATCCCAAATGTTTCATTTTCTCTCCACTTTTTCTTTTTGGTTAAATATTTAAAAATGAAAAGAAAAAAAAATGAAAAAAAATAAAAAAAACAAATTTTATTATATAATGTATAAATAAATATATGACCCGATCAATCATATTGTTGCTTGATAAATTTTCATTACTTGAAAATACTGTATCAAGAATTGTCGATTTGTTGTTTAACGATTTGAAATTAAACGAGTCAAATTTAATTTATTTTTAAATTTCTTTGCGCGAGCGATATACTTTTAGTCTAGTCAATGAAGACATTAAGTTCGTAATAAATAAGTCACTACAGGGAAAATATTGAAAATAAGGTGACCTTTTTTGCGTTTTTCTCAAAATCCGTACGTCCTAGCTAAAATGAAAGTGCATTAAATTTACTGAAACAATGGCCCATATTCACTAATTTCGTATACTGTATTTAACCGTTTCCGAGACGTGGCACGTCAAAATGCCGAAAACAAAAATAACTTGCGTCAAAATGACGAAACAAAAATAACTATGGCAAAATGACTACGGCAAAATAACTATTCAAAAATGACTACGTCAAAATAACTACCGCAAAAATGACTAAATCACTTAAATATCAACAAATTCGCCTAATTTTTTTTTTAAAAAAAAATTTTAAATAAATTTCAAACGTTTGCAATTAAAATCCAGTGTTGTGATATCTTCTTTTTCATATATTTTGTGAAATGGCTCTATCAATTATTTATGATTAACATAAGGTGAGTTTTGGAGGGCCATAATATTATATTTAATTGATAAAGCCATTTCACGTATTATAATATGAAAAAGAAGATATCACAACACTGGATTTTAATTGCAAACGTTTGAAATTTTAT
>JAQGAY010001597.1:0-13677 GCA_034698085.1 Polydesmus angustus
ACATGCTTTCTCTTATGCATTCGTGCGGCATGTACGACTACTCCGGCCAATTCGCTTTCAAAGTAATATTAATTAAAAAATCAATTGGTAGTTTGCAGCAATAAGTAGGCAACTTTAATTTTGCTAATTTTTCCACCAAATAAGCTAAAAATGCTTTTTTAAAAGGTTAATTAATGAAACAAATAACAAATTAATTATTATGCAGATGGTTTAATAATGTGACTCAATATCGAAGTGCAAAATAAATTAAACTAAAACTTATCAAACTAATTTTAAGAATCTTTCATGTATCTTGTTGGAAAAATTGAGTTATCTGCTTATTGCTGCATGCTCTTTAATTATTATTCCAACTCTGTCTTCTTTAAAAATATGCATTTAATCGAATGTAAACTTTAAGATTGGACTCCCCGCTAAATCGGGAGTGTCTGGAGCTATGATTTTGGTGGTACCAAACGTGATGGGCATGTGTTTGTGGTCTCCACCTTTGGACCATTTAGGAAACACTGTACGAGGAGTGCAATTTTGTGAGGTAGAGTATCATAAAACAAAATCAAATGTACTTAATTATCTTATTTTCTTAATTATTTGAATTTTTTAGGAATTGGTTAATATGTTCAATTTTCATCGTTACGATAATTTGAAGCACACGGCTCAAAAAAGAGATCCCAGACGGCATAAATTCGAAACGAAAGGTTTGCAAATTGTTAATCTCCTGTTTAGCGCAGCTTCCGGAGATCTCGCTGCTATGAGACGGTACAGAATTGATTAGTTTTCATTTTTATTATTTATAATTAAGCTGAATCCCGATATTTATAGACATTATCTTTCCGGAGTCGATATGGCCCAATGCGATTACGACGGTCGCACTGCTTTGCATCTAGCAGCAGCTGAAGGTCACATGGAATGTGTAGACTTCCTCCTCAAAAAATGCAAAGTTCCTACCTCCCCTAAAGATCGGTACCAAAAAATCAACAGCTTCATATTGTTCGTTATTAATTTCTTTGGTTTATGGTTTGGCAGATGGAGTCACACGCCATTGGATGACGCAAGAAATTTCGATCAACTGGAAGTTGTTAAATTATTAGAGGCCCACATCGCTAAATTCGGAGATAGTCCCGAAGATTTTGTGGTCGATAAAAATAATAATTAAAATTTAAGGAAAAAATTCAAGTCCTGATGTACCGGTACGTATATATTATCAAAATTTTGAAAATCATGTACTTATTTAAAATAGTATTCTACGATTGTTGACGTTTTTGCAATAATTTTACGAGTATTTAGGGATTTTTAAATTTGTTTTTGATAGTGATTGTTGTGTACAAACTTGTAAGTTGTTTATTATTTTTTTTTTCATAGTTATTTAAATTAAGAAATAAATAGCGTCAAATCAATAATTAATAACTTTCTTGGTAATCATTTTAATATTACCTTAAATGGAATAGTGCCAGTTATTTCGTTTGTCGAAATTAAAATGAAAATAATCGAACCATTTTTATTTGAAATAGGAATGGTTTATTGTGATGCGTTACTAAAGCAACAATCAATAAATAGTAGTGTTAAAAAATATATTTATTGTTTGATAATGAACTGTTAAGGTCACCAAAAGTAACTCCCTAACTTTTAAAAGGTATTTTTATGTGCTTTTACAAGCGAGCATAGGCTAATAAAATAAGTTAAATGATTGATTAAGTTTTAATATTGCTTAAGGAAATTACAAAAAAAAAAAAATTCTTAACACGTTATTATTTCCAAAAGTGTATATAATAACAACATAAATAATTAAAATATCATTAAAATCTAAATACATGTAACAGTAGGAAGATACATTTTTCATTTATTAGTTCATCTATCTCGGTTTTTGATCAAATTCAATAGCCGAATTGGGTGGTTGTAGCGGATACGGGCCATTTAGCGGCTGCGGCGGATATTGGTCATTTAGCGGCTGCTGCGAATATTGGTCATTTAGCGGCTGCTGCGGATATAGTCCGTTTAGCGGCTGCTGGGAATATTGATCATTTAGCGGCTGCTGTGGATATGGGCCGTTTAGCGGCTGCTGCGAATATTGATCATTTAGCGGCTGGGGCGGTAATGGGCCATTTAGCGGCTGCTGCGGATATGGGCCGTTTAGCGGCTGCTGCGGATATAGGTCATTTAGCGGCTGCTGTGGATATAGGCCGTTTAGCGGCTCCGGCTGATATTGGTCATTTAGCGGCTGCAGCGAATATGGTCCATTTAACGGCGGATATTGGTGGTATTGCGGTTGCGGAAGATATGGGCGATATAGATCTACATATTGCTGCTGTTGAGGTAACGGTTGATAGAGTATTGGTGGCGCTGCGGCAGCAAACAACCTCCGAGGAATATTGACAGTAATTTCAGTAAAGGGGACCCCATTATTTATCTGGAAAAAAAATTGAATGTTAACTTCCTATTACATTGAAGAATTTTAAAATCTATTTATTATACCATAATGCGCATGTGTACGCCAAACTCTTGGGGGTGTATTTCTTGTCTGTCCATTGTGGTCCGATTTCACTTGCCAGATCGAATCTATTACAAAAGGTGTTCGAAAAAAATGCTGTTGTGAAAGGGGAAAAGGACGTAACTTAATTCTAGAATTCGGTATTTTCTTAATATGAATGACAACGACATAATTATTTTTCTTATTTGTAATTTATGTTAATATATAAATAATAAACAATTATTATTGTCAGGGCAAATAAACTTACGAACTATTATGGTTATACAGCGTCCGGCAATCCCTCAGTATCAATGTTGGGAATCCTCCATTTTTTTTACCAAAACATTCCAAAATTTTTGGAACAATATATAATTAATATACACGCACGTGCATGTATGGAAAAGTATTTAAAGTGCATAGTGATTCCCAAAAAAACGGCATTTACAAGCTATGTAACCTACGCACGTGCGCTTTCATTTAATGCGTCAGGTGAAAACGCGGGTCGCGGGATCATTAACTACCAATTCTAACGGACATAATAATAATAATAATTATTATTGTCAGTTTTTTTAGATACAGTATTACGTAAATCTTTTTGGTTCAATTTTGCGGCACCCCTTTACTCTCTAAAAGCGGAAAAGGCCATATATTTATTTAAACTAATGTATTCTTATCCGATTACTATGTATAACTAAAAAAAATTATTTGTAGGCATTATTGGCACTTATTAAGTAGGCCTACCGCTACTCTAACCATTAACTGGTGACGCCACGAGTAGCGGTTATAGTTCATTGAACAGACTCTTAGTTCAATAGTTGTTAATTCAAAACTAGACAGTAAAACTGCTCATCAATAATAATTCGAAATCGATGAGCGATCATCAGATGAATGTGCATCTCAAACTCCTTCCATTTCCAATTTTCCAGGCACAGATGGTGATAGCGGAATGAATAATTTTAAAAATTGTTCCCATTTTCTGAATTGGAAAAAAAATTACAAACCCAAGAGTTCTAGTGCTATATTTCATATAGGGTGACTTTTCTAAAACGCTAACTTTGAAAATTCAATAGATAAGTCAAATTTTAATGAAAATGAATTAATTTTTTTTATTTGCGCTCCGCAACATCTCATCTTTTATAATCAAAAACAATTTTTGGAATATGACCTCTCCAACTGAGTCGGCACTTGTTAACGTGCTCACGCTTGAAATCCCTGCTGCTAACGCTTGTTGTCATTGTCGACATCCCGCTTGCACCTGCCGACTTTATCTCGGCATCTGTCGGCACCTGCCATAGGGCTAATAGAAATTTCCTTGTGCGCATAAACACGTGCAGACTCAGTTTGAGAGATCATATTCCAAAAATCATTTTTCATTATTAAAGATGAGATGTTACTGAGTGTAAATAAAAAAATTAATTCATTTTTATTAAATTTTGACTTATCTATTGAATTTTCAAAGTTAGCGTTTTAGAAAAATCACCCTATATAATATTATAATAAAATAGTACCAGTTATTTCGTTTGTTGAAATTAAAATGAAAATAGTCAAACCATTTTTATTGGAAATAGGAAAAATTTATTGTGATGCGTTACTAAAGCAAAATCAATAAATAGTAGCCTAATGTTAAAAAATATATTTATTGTTTGATAATGAACTGTTATTAAGGTCACCAAAAGTAACTCCTAGCTTTTAAAAGATACTGTATTTTTATGTACTTTAACAAACGAACATATTAGGCTAATAAAATAAGTTAAATTATTGATCGCTTAATTTTCTTAACACTTTGCGTTTTATTCAACAATAATAATTTTCAATAACTGTTACACTATAATTTACCGTATTTTAGAATAATACTAATATGTCAATAGTGGTTACTTTATTAAAATTTTATAAACAGTTAGCCTACACTTTAACCTCATTAAAATTTATAAACAGTTACTCTTTAACCTCATTATAATTTATAAACTTTTTTTTTTTTTTTAATCAATTTTCAATTTACTGGTATTTATTTTATTATTTCCAAAAGTGTATATAATAACAACATACGGTGAATTAAAATATCATTAAAATCTAAATAATAACAGGAACATGAGTTTTTCCTTTATTAGTTCATCTATCTCGGTTTTGGATCAAATTCAACAGTCGAAACAGAAGACTAGAAAACAGATATGGGTGTTTATTTTTGCTTTAGCTTTTCTTGTAGCCATTTATCAGACTGAAAACATTCTTTACTCATATTTGAAGTAAAACTTTTATTATATACCGTACTTTTTTAAATAATTATTGTTATTAATAAAATTAATTTGTAAAAATAAAAATTTTCCCTTACAAAGTTCTATTAAGAAATGGGTATTAGGTATATTATATGGGCACATTATGTATTAGCTCACCTATGACTGAATCAGAAACCGATATTATTAACGACAACAACGCTGTGACGACGTTGTGTGTTCACAATCGTGAATCTTTTGAAGGCCTAAGTAGCGAACAAAACGACATTTTAATGAGGGTATAGATTTTCAATTGAAAGCTGGTAATAATTAATTTTTTTTAAATCTTTATAAAATTTAATATTACTAGATGAAAAACCGTTCTTCAATTTGTGATTGGAAAAATTCATCAATTTTCTGTCTTTCTTTATTGAGTGAACGAGAAAGATACGAAATCGGATATCCAATTGAAGATTATCTATTTATGGGACACTTCTTTCAGTAAACAATTGATTAATTTAACAACCGTCACCCAATTATTATTAAAATTGAAACTTAATTTTTTTAGCATTAAATTAACTTTTAATAATTTGCTTTACGGCAATTGTATTACTTTGGGATATAAAAATAGCTCAAATAAAGGCAACTTGGACAAATTGCTTTCAAATTATGTTTTAATTACTAAATTATTTTTTTTTTTAACAGACTTTATCATTCTCTTCAAATCATTTCTCTTAAAATTTCCAATAATAGTGGTCCACGAAGAAGGGACGTCCCCTGTGTTTAAAAAAGAAAGGTTAATTTTCGCGGATGCTTATAATCTTAAAATTGGAGTGTCAATAGAAAAAGTAAAAAATGAAATTTATTTTCATAATATTAAGCGCTTGCTTTTTTGTAGTTCTGTGTATATTTGTATATTGTTGACATTTTTGATTATGTTATTTGTAGACTATTTACCCAACTTTTAGTGCTGTATGCGAAGATGCTCATAGATATTTTCAGTCGTGGACAATAATAAACAACATTAACGACTATGGTACAATAGATAAATTCACATTTGAAGTATAATGTTGTTTATTACAGTTTTTGTCTACCGGTATTACTACCGTATCCTTAAATATTGGGTATATTTTTTAGATTTGTTTAGATCGGTGTTTGTACAATTTAACTAAGCAATTTTGCAATTGTATTTTGCCACAATCAATGATTGGAATCAACGTTGAAAAGTTACCAATCTGTTCACAAAGTATTATAAATAAAATGTTATTAATTATTATCAAGTGAATAACATCATTATTATATTAATCTAGTGTGCAATAAAATTCCAAAAAACAATCTTGAAACTATGTGCAATTGCAAACCTTTATGCCAGTAAGATTGGATAGGCCTGATACTCTATTGATTACTAACTTAAATAACTTTAAACTAAGAAAATAAATTTTAATATTTAAATGCAGTAGTGATTAATCTCGATATTAAAACAAAAATTTGATGGTTATTATACAATTTAGAAATAATTTTGCATTTCGTTTGAGTCGAGCGTAAAAAAAGCAAAGGATTTGAGTGAGCGCTGGTCAATTGTTTTCACTAATCTTTTAATATTTCTTCTATACAATAACAATTGCCAGTATTCATTTCAATTTTATTAATCTACTCCTTAATTTTAATTAAATAGCCGTTTTACTTTTAATTAAATATCATTTTTTATTTTCTTCATTTAATGAATCCAAGATGGATTCACATTGAAGTTAATGAACTGTTTAAATTACCCGTTAAAATTTGATTAATTTTGATTGTATACTGCATGCTCGTAATTAATTTATATGTAAATATATTTTTAAAAAATCTAAAATATTAATGATTTTAGAGGCTTAACAATCAATGCTATCAAGTCTTTTAAAGCCGATGACGATGAACACGTAATATTGGTAAATACCGTGAATTTGCAACTAATTTATTTATTGGCTTAGTTAATATTGCAAATCATTTTTATAGAGTACTATGATGGCATTGTGGAATCTTGTGCCACTAACAAATGTTCAAAATTTAACAGTAGAAAATCTCTTAAACGCAAGGTATTTTTAATTATTTTTTATGTTGTGTTGTTTTGCTGGGACTAGCGTTCAAAAAGCCCCAAGAATTGTCTAATCCGGAATTGAATAAAAATATTATTTTTTAGAGAAATGATAATACTTGACGCTGGTAATACGATACACATACAAAACTTTTTTTCAACTAAAATGACAAAAAAAGAAATTTTGATTTCAGTAGGCTTAAGTGCTTTAATTATGACTATTACTTTTTTTTTACTCATTTTTTTTTTCTTAGATAGAAGATGCTTTAGGTAACGTTGGCGGAATTTGGGGTTTATGGATTGGATTTTCCATCAGCGCATTATTTGTAGTTTTAGGATCAAAACGATTCTCATATCTAACAATAAAAAAATTGAAAAACAGAAAATTTTATGCCATTATTCAAAACGCTTTTTATTCCACCCTTTTTATTTCCATCTCAATTGTTTTAATCTGGCAAGTTTATACTACTGTTATCAAATATCTTGAGTAAGATTTCTTCTTAATTTTTTTTTAATGCAATCAAATTTCATATTGTTTTTTTTTTTTTAATTAATAAAAAAAGATATACAGTGATCCAAGTGACGACGACTGAGAGCCAAGATGACACTGCCTTTCCCTTTGTTTATGTATGTGGAAACCAACAAATAGTTTACGACAAATCAGAACTTCAAAATAATACCGAGTTGCTCAATAAAATCAATCATTATGAGAATTTATGTAACAACGGTGTAAGAACATACAAATAAAAATCCGTTTTACTAAAATTAATCAAAAAATTACAATAACTTTAATTTCAGCAACTAGGAGATATAAGCAACTTTTATCGCGAACAATTAACCGAAGAAGAAAGACTATTTTTGCGACAGAAACTTTCAGATGTTGTTCGTTTTTGTCATTTTAAAAACGACGCTGGGATTGTACATTCCTGCAAGTAAGAAATTATTTATTAATCAGTGATTAAAATTGTGCCAAAATTTAAAAACAATTAGCGTACATTTTCCAAAACATCTATAACAACTCAATTACTTTTGTTTTGAGTTTTCTAAATTTTTATTTGCGTTTTTATATTTGCAATAAATAGAATTATTAATTACTTATAAATTATTGAGATATATTTAAATGAGTTTTACCAATTTAATTAGAAGTTAATTATGGATTAGAAAAATTTTGTTGTAGTGCTTAGCTTTCGTTATAATTTTTAAATACAAAATAATGAATTGTTTATTATTAAATTAATATCTTGGCTGTAGTTTTAAAAAATATTGTAGTTGATTTAGATTTTTTTGGTATTTATAGCGTTTTGTTTTTGAAAGTTTAGAGCGTGGTTTTAGCGGTTATAAGTTATAATTTAGTTTGATGTTTTCATAATTAGAATTTGGTTGATTTTTTGCATGCAGATTTAATATTTGTGCATTTGTTATAATAATAATTATGGAAAATTCTACCTACGGTATAAACTAAAAATATGTTGGCGTTAATGTTTAGGCTTGAGAAAAAAACTTTCAGCTGGGTCGTAGACGGTAGCAATGTTATATCCACTTGCGTGATGCTCACCCCACATAATCATACCTCAAAAATAAAAAGTTTTTTTTTTTAAGATAATAAGATTTTAAACAAAAATATTACCGGAAAAAAATGAAATAATTAAAATAACTTTTAGGTTTATATTTTGAAATTAAATCTACGCGCAATAATATTAATGATCCGGAAAAAGGTTTCAAAATGGGATTTCATCCATTTTTTCCCATACCGTACGAATTAACGAATATGCATTACGATACAATCGCTATTCAACCCGGATTTCATGTCGATGTTAAATACTCATTGGTAATAGTAATTATTATAACTTTTACGTAAAACCCTCCCCAAAAAATGCTAAGAAGTATTTCTTAATAATTACAGACACAAACAAAAAGACTGAGCCATCCGTACGTTACACCAAAGTGTGTTCCTAGTAATACAACTTATAGCATTTTGCCCCACATTTTAGAAATGGAAGTAAATCAGTTAAACTATTCGTACAATTACGAGGTTAAAATTCTAAAATTTACTCAACCAATCTTTTTTTTTAATACAAGATGTTAATTTTGATTTAAACCCAGGATTGTCTTCGTTTGTGTGCTTTGAAAGTTTACGAAGAAACTTCCTGTAACATCGATTTAGAGAACTGTAGAGTCGGTAAATTATGGCTCTTGGAAACAATTTTAAAGAATTTGATTTGTAATTATTGTGTTTTTATATTTTCATAAAATAAGATTTTTCTAACTGCAAATGTCAACAACCCTGCAGGTATTGAAACTAAACTACAGTGTGTACTAGAGACAGTTTTTAATTAGGGAAAGTTTAACCTTTGGATCGTGATAAAAACATTACCAACTCATATACGTGCCTACGGAAGTTATTTGATTATCCAAGCTCTGTATGAGTCAAATTTTGAGACTCTATTGCTTTGCTTTATTTTATTATAGGCTTTTAAAAAAAGCAAAAAAAATTAGAATTCTATCAATATAGTGACCACACTCGGCGGTAAAAAGTTAACAACGGTTTGAACAATATCATTGGACTCATTTTTTATTAATTTTAAAGGTTAGATTGTTTGAGTATCATTGACTTTCATTTATTTTTTTAAAAAATTACAGTACAGTAAAATCATTTAGAAGGTGTAAGTGTTGCTTTAAAATTCTTTTAAAAAATGAAAACAATTAAAACCTAAATTTTTCAGATGTTTAAATACAATCTACGAGTAAAATGAGGTTAAATGGTCCAATTGTCCAAGTCATTTTTGTTTTCTTCAGGCGAATGTGGTCAATGCATTGGCGAGATTTAAAATACCTGTATTTCTAAACCACTTTAAAAATCTATTAAAAAAGTATACCAATAACAATTGAGACTGAAAATTTGACCCAGACAGAATTAAAAAGATTAAAAACTACGGTAACTGACTTAGCTGAGACCTAGATGAGTAAGTCATCCTCATCACAATTAAAAAACCAAACACTCCCTAATTAATAAATGATTCACGTAGCCTACATATTGTGTACAAAAATATGTTTTTTATATTTATGTTTAGAAGTAACAAGTATGAATTCAAAATTATGCAAAAGCAAAATGTTTACAAAAAAGTATAAATTTGATAATAAATTTAATCTTAAAATTTTGTTTGAAGACTTTTAAAACAATTATTTCTGTTTTTAGCCAGTTGTTCAGCAGCATTTTACTAACATATCGGCTCTTAAGGAATATTTAATGTGCATATTTAATTAATTTACCTTTACCTAAATTGTTAAACAAATTTTTTTATTTAGGTTTGGAATTGCAGTTGTTAACGTTGAAAGCGCATCTTCAGAGATGAAAGTTATTACCGAAAAACTCGCCATAGAAGTAACAGAATAACAAATGTTTTAGTTCGTTAATTTTTTATTTTGTATGGTCATTGTCATTACGTTTCAGCCAATTTCATTAGTTGGAATAATCGGCGGCCTTTCTGGTTTATGGCTGGGACAGTCAATTTTCAATGCCATCGTGGAGTTGCATGCAATTGCCATTAACGTATATTACAAATTTAGAAAATCCTCCCAAAAAAATGTTTTCTAGCTAATTAACACGCATAAAAATCACGTTTCACATCGGACGAAACATTTTTTTTGGGTGGTTAACAAAAAGAACTTTCAATAATTTTAGTAATAATAATTAATCAACGTTTGCTTTTTACAAAATACAGTTGCATAATAATTTTGATTAGCAAAACGTACTTCACTTAATTAAAGTGTAAATTTTATTCTGGAAATAAAGTTTGTCACACTGTGCAGATTATTTTGCATTAATATCAAAAAGATGAGTTTTAAATTCGTGCGATTATTGACCGAGATAACGGATGCTTTCCTAAAACAAGTTTTTATTTTTGCATTCGTAATTATTCTATTTAACTGTCATTAGCATTCGAAGAAAAATAATAATGATCGGGAGGCGTTAACGAGAAATCTTTACAAAAAATTCTGTTTCCGGTAATAATTTATACAGATAAATTTTAGTCATTGTCTCATTTCATTGCTTCACTCGATTTTTTTTTTTTAGCATTTGAACTTAACCTTCCCAATTCAATATTAATAAAACTCGACAAATTTTCAGCACCGCCTATTCGTTTTCTTGGAAAGCGCAGATATTGGGTTACTCTGAACTCGAAAGTGCAAAGGGCAAAAAGTCCAAAATGATGAGAAGGAAAAGAAAAAAAAATTCTTAGAAATGATATAAAAACGTCTGTGTTTTAATTAGGCGTGTTTCAATTTTCGCTTACTTAAGTCATGTCAAAAGCGTGCATAAGGGCGATCAGCAGTTGCGGCGAGCTTATTAAGGGCCCTTTCAATTACGTAAACGACTTCCGCTGTCCAGCAACTCACGTCAAGAGGTTTTTGAAAGTGCTGGAACCGGCCAACGGTCAAGTGTTGTGTTCGGTAGCCCAAAGCAGCAAAGAGGACGTTCACGTGAGCGTGTTGTTGGCCCACCAGGCTCAACAACGATGGGGCAAGCAGACCACTGGGGCACAAAGAGCCACCGTGCTGTACAAAGCGGCGCAAATCATAAGAGTAAATATGTTTATATAATTAATAATTATACGGTAGAATAAATCACAGTTCTTGGTTGTCCACTGGTGTGCCAAGACACACCTTAAATTATACACAACGGTTGTTTTATTTAAAGTACTGTAATAACATTATGTACTGTACGAGTATAATGTAACACTCAAAGCATGGTGAATACCCAAAGTTTAGGTAAGAATAAGCTAATCTGTTTACAAGTTAAATAATAATTTATTTAATTTTAGCTTTGATACTTAATAAGTGACATACCCACTCTGATAGATCTGTTTACACACTTGACTTAACTGGTTATACGAGGGCTATTTATTAAGTAAGTTTCCCTCATCAAGAAAAATTAAAATAATAATGATAAAATTACAAACGATATTTATTTACTTTTGTTCACTTTTTTTCTCCATACACTGTAATTTGCATCCCTTTCCAACCATTTCCGGTATCTAAATAACAGCCTTTTGACAACCACTACGTAAAAATCTGCCGCCAATTTTTCCTGATCATTTTTTTTTTCTTTCAATTTTAATAAATAAATTGAAAAAAATTAAAACAAACTGATGAAAAAGGGTTGAAATACAAATTAAAAATATTTGGAAAAAAATTTGAATTAAAATGTTGGAAAAAAAACAAAAAAAAAAAAAGTGGTAAAAAATTAATAAAAAAAAAAAAAAAAAAAAAATTAAAAAGAAATTTAAACATCGAAAAAATATTGAAATATTAGTATATAGGAATTGATAAATAAATTTTTAAAAAATGTAAAAAAAAAATGATAAAAAAATAGGAAAAAAAATTACTGTATTCTGCAAAATTTGGCGGCAGATTTTTACGAAGTGGTTGTCAAAAAGCTGTGGTTTAGGCACCGGAAATGGTTGGAAAGGGGTGCAAATTACAGTGTATGGAGAAAAATAGTGAAAAAAAGTAAATAACTATTGTTTGTAATTTTATCATCATTATTTTGATTTTTCTTGATGAGGGAAACTTACTTAATAAATAGCCCTCGTATTTTAATTATTTTCTTTTTAATCGCTGTATTGTAGGAAAACGTGGACGATATCGCGCTGATCGAGACCAGAGACTGCGGAAAGCCTTTATGGGAGGCTCGTTATGACGTGATAGCTTGCGCCGACGCCTTGCAATTCTACGCCGGCTTAGCCCAAACGCACAGTCAGGTGGGTGAGCACCGTCCGCTGGGTCCCGGAGCGTTCGCTTTCACCAAAAGAGAACCATTGGGAGTTTGCGCGGGAATTGGTGCCTGGAACTTCCCCTTCCTCATCGCCACATGGAAGGCGGCTCCGGCTCTGGCATGTGGAAATACTATCGTCTTCAAACCATCGCCACTCACGCCCTTGTCGGCCATTACTTTTGGCGAGATACTGACCCAAGCTGGACTTCCGCCAGCCTGTTACAATGTATTGCAGGTATTCAAAAAATTCTAATTTTCTTAAGCATCAAAACCGATGGAATCTCTGAGCTGTAACTTTGAAAATGAGCATTAAAATTAACTCGAGGCACTAGCCACTTACTCTTATTAGTAATGTTATGATTTTTTTTAATGGTTTACGTTAACTTTTTAGGGTGACGAAGAGGTCGGCAAGGAGCTGTGTATTCATCCGCTAGTTGCCAAAGTGTCTTTTACCGGAAGTGTTTCATCCGGCAGTAAAGTAATGGCATCTTGCGCCGCTTCGATCAAAAGAGTGACTTTGGAATTAGGAGGCAAATCACCGCTCATCATATTCGACGATTTTGATTTAGAGAACGCGGTTAAGATCGCCCTCATGGCCAACTTTCTTTCTCAAGGACAGGTATTCGTATTGTCATTGATGCTTTCAATATAATTATTATAATGGTACGTTATATGGTTTTTCATTTAAATCTTTCGGTTCAGGTATGTTCTAATGCTCCCAGGATATTTGTGCAAAAACCTATGGTTTCAGCGTTTTTAGAAGCATTCGTAAAAGCAGTGAAAAGATTAAAAGTCGGAGATCCGATGAATCCATCCACTCAAGTTGGAGCCACCATCAGTCATCAACACGCCACAAAAATACTCACCATGATAAAAACAGCCCAGAAAGAGGTATCGATTGGCTCGCAATATTTTGCACCTTACTCTGATTACTTAGCAGTTGAGTGCTCAAGTAATTTTGAATGGTACAGCCCAGCTAGTAAATGTTATTTATTTTTTTTTAAGATCTGGGTTTTAGTGAGCTATACTAGCTTTGATAAGTACTGCAGTCTGCAGATACAGTACAGTATTAAAGATTGTTGAGCGTATTTTACAACTAATGAGTGTATTTTAGAGTCCAGTAAATGTGTTACATTTCATAAAGTTTTTAATAGTG
>JAQGAY010001598.1:0-13676 GCA_034698085.1 Polydesmus angustus
GGGCAAAGTGTGCGGGAACGGGCAAAAAGTGCGGGAACGGACAAAGGGTAAATAATTAAATGGCAAGGCCTACGGGAACAAGTAACAGCAAACACTGTTAACTCGTCGCAAAACACGGCTATTTAAGCTATTGCTATATGTTTTAAAATTATATTTACATAGCCGATTGACTCCGATGGCATTCAGAGTCATCAACTCTAGGTTCTGGACTAGGCGCTCTTGTAGATACAACGGGTTCTTCATCTTCATCCACCTCAAATTCAGTAGCCTCTACCGGTAAAGAAATAGGAGGTACAGGTCTTCTTAAAGAATGAACTGAAGGATTAAATGATGGCGACATCATTGGCGACATCCGACCAGATGGAGACCGAGCAGAAGGAGAAACGTGTAAATCAGGTATAGCTGGTCGTAATAATGGGTAATGTCCCAAATGTTGGTGAGAAATCGAATGCGCTGGAGGAGGTGGCTCCATCGGATTGAATCTGCCAGGTGAAACAAATTGAGATGGCTGATGCATTGTTAATTGATGCGGCAGTGGAGGAGGATAATTATGAATAGAATGTGGTGAAATTGAAGAAGAAGAAGAACAATGTGGCATCCCTGGAATAATAGCTAAATGTTTGTTATATGATATTGGAGAAGAAATTCTTGCCGGTTGAGACAGTGACATTGAGGAATGAGGTGGTTGTTGATGAGCAGGCGATGGACTGCAAGGATGTGATGACATTTGTAACATTGGAGAAGCAGAAGCTTGAATTATTGGTGGATATGGAGAACGTCTAATAAGATCTAGAGATTCCTCTTGATGCTTTGACTGATCTGATGTTGGTACTACATTTAACGGTGGAACAGGCACTGTAGGAGAAGGAGATCGACATGGAGAAGCAATTCTCATCGGTTGATCTTCGGGTAAAATAATCTCTTGCTTTACTAAAGTTGGCATCTCCGGCCTTATCGCTAAGGATGACTGTCCACAGGGGGTAGAAATCAAAGGAGGAGGTGCAATCGATTGCAGCGGAGGCGAACTAGGATTATGCTTAATTTGCGATTGAGATAATTGTTGCTCAATCGGAGCTATAGGGTTTGGAATTTGAACTGACGGAATTCCCGAAATAGGCATAGAACTCGCAACAATTTTTGTTTTAATATTTTCATTATCTAAAGGACTTGGACTTCTAACACTAGGAGAAGATGGAAAACTAGGTCCATCCTGTTCATTATCGCCATCATGGCCATTTTCTTCATTTGATAAACTGCCACTTTCTGACATGACCGATTCTGTGGGACTTCCGCTGCGATCCTAAATTATTTTATTTTTGAATAAACATATTCAAAAGTAAGTTTTAATTCATGTATATACGATACCTCGATTTTAACTTTCTTTGACTTATTATCATTTTCAGTCTCAGTTTCTAATACTTGATCATCAGGAACTCTTTTACGAGCTTGTGGATTAATTTCCAACTCTGATTTCTATTTATAACAAAATGAAATTATTATTTGGAAAACAATTCAAAAAAATTTAAGTACTTTATTCCCAGAATCTAATCTGTCAGTGCTACTGGTGCTGCAAGTACTCCAAGTACTTGGAGATTTTCTTCCTTTGTTCAATTGGACTCCGATAGTTGCAGCACTAACTGGGCTATCGGCTATTTCAGGAGTTGCAGTTCGACTTGAAGGATTGCAATTATTTCCAAATTTTGCGTCAGTCGTCTATTAATAATTATATTGCAAAATGTTAATAACAGGCATGTTTAAATAACTTTTAATAAAAATAAACAAATAATCTCACCCCTTCTTTATTGCGGCGAGTACGTACACCTTGTTTAGTTTCCCCTTGGGATGTTTCGTCTTCTTTTACAGGTTTAAATAAAAATGAAGAAGGCTCATCTGTTAATGGTCGAAGTTCACCATTTTTGTAAAACACGCAACACTCAGAACAAAGAATAGCACCTTCTTTGCCAACAGGGTGCCATTTATTTGAAGCTAGAAATTGAAAATGTCAAAATTAGGAAAACTACATCAAACAAATAAAATACTTGTCGTAGAACAATGTTGACAGTAGTAGCCATTCAAGTCACGAGAATCAGAATCATCAGATTCGTTCTCCTCTTCGCTGGCCGAACTAGCATCCACCGCTACCAAATAAAACAATAGCAATTAATTATTTCATAAAACAAAATTAAAAAATGCTAAGAAAAATTCCTTAAACTAACGTTTAAAACCACCATATTCATTAGATTGTACACGGTTAGACCGTGCGCCTCCTCTAATCTTTCTTAATATGGTTTGACGACGATGTCGGCGATGAGGACGATTGCTGACAGCAGCAGGCGTCTTTTTCCATAAATAATAAAACTCAACAAGTTCACTCTAATTATATATAACCGTTTTGATTAAAATTATAATGTTTTCCAATACTTAGCATCGTAGCATACCGTTTCTTTCTGAGGTAACAATTCTTTTCTTATCTTAAAAAAGTTTTTTCCATATTGACGTAGCCCCTTTACAAATCGTTTCTTAAAAGTTTAATAACATTTAATTATTAAAATCCATTCATTTTTCAAGGAATACTACTTGTTCGTCTTCAGTCCACTTTTTCTCAATTCCACGTGGTACAGGATTTTTAACAAGAGCTTGTAACGCTCTTCCGGTATCATAATTGCTATTATGTAACTAAAATAAACAATAATAATCAATAATTTACAAGAAAAGCTATTAAAAAAACCATCAAGTGTTACAGTATCCATAGCGTTAAGAGTAGTGTCATCTCTGCATGCTGCAATACATCCATCGTCAGCAGAGCCACCGTCACACATACCAGCAAACGCTGCCATGCTCCTAATATAGCAAATTAAATCTTTCAAGATTCCAAATGCAATTTTGTCGTTAATCAATACAAAGACACCTTGCCGCTCTTAGATACATCATCAGATCACAATCAGACACCAATGGTGTCCACTGCACATTTTCATGTGCTTCACATTCCTCGGGCATCTCATCAGGGGACACATTGGCCTTGAAATCAGGTAAACGAGCCTTTCAAAAACATTCAAAATAATTAAACAATGCACACAAGTTAATTATACAAATGGTATACCTGATGACTAGGTCCAACCCTGATTTCTCCTTGTGTGTTGGCCAGCCTTTTATTATTGTCGAACTGTCAAATTCGTTTTAATCGTTAAAATTCAATGTAGCAGCGGTAATCCAATCGTTATATCAAATATAAAAACTCTGCAATTAAAAAGTTGTAAACTTGGTAATTCTGCATCAAAGGCAAACACAAATACATTTTAATTCGTCTCTATAATTAAAATAATGTAAACTAATACGCTAGCTAAAGTATTATATTACAATGACCTTCTATGCAACTTAGAATATGTCTAATCTATAATAATGTTTTCCAAACTTAGCTGCCAAAATATGAAATTACATAGAGTACTTCATCAAACTGTGTTACACCTCAAGAAAATCAAATCAAATGAAAAAAAAAAATGGTTTCTAATCCTTTCATAATAACATATAATCATCTCATAGTAACAAAAATTCTAGAAGCAAATAATCTCTACCTACATTGTAACATTTGTCATTAACAACGTTCATTTAGCAGGTGTTCGACTATTCATTTATTTAACATTATTGCATCAACAAATACTGTATAATTTATTATATTTAACTTTAGTTCAAACCAATTTCTAACTTAACATATATAATTTATTAATAAATATTCGTCATGTTATTATTAAACCAATGATTTTTACTTATGCCACTGTCAAACTTTTAATAAACGATATGCAGCTGGTCTAGACCAGAAAAACGACCGAAAACACCGGTACCGCACATTATTATTGTTATAATACGTATACAAATTTGCCAAATTAAAAGAACACATGCTAATAAAGTTTATTAACAGTGACAATACAGAATATTAAAAAAAAGCATAAAACTTGAAATTAATTGCCATTACTTGTAATCTAATGTTTCAAAATAGACCAATTTTTAAATATTTTTATTTTAAATAATAACAGAAATTACATAGCATAATAAATATTGTCGATTTGCTAATCTAATGCTGAACATTTGACCTGGATAATATGAACAATAGCACTTAATTGCTGTTTACTTATAATAATATCGCAGCTTGTGAATTGTTTCATAAGTGCTAGATGAATTAACAATTTAAAGCCCCAAAACGTCTTAACTTAAAACTACAATGTATACCAAATTATTTTAGAAAATAATGTAATCAAGCTTATACACATCCTATCCAAATATTTATATTGAAAGGCCCAGATCATATTTTTCCAAGAAGTACCATTGTAGCTGAAGGCCAACAAAGTTTTATGCATTCACTTTAACGCTTTTAACCACAATTAGTTGCAAAAAAAGTCAGCGAAATAAAACGAAGTAATTGCAAAAAATGAAAATTTAACTTATCCGTCAAATTAAAAAAAAATGAATTAGTGCATAAAATGGCTGCCAACAAGGTTTAAGGCTTGTTCTCCCGGGGTATCGAATAGTACCAAGGTCCATCAATAAAGGACATTTGCAATGCCATAAACATTATAAATGCTTAATATATCTCGTTAGGTAACGAAAAATGTTTATGATTACCTGCAAACTGCAAAAATCTCCAAATTCTTGACATTAAAACTGTGGTTAAGATGTCACACATTGATGCTCGTGAAGGTACATCACAAAGGTACTATTATCGAAGAATCGATAATAATCGCTTCGATTCCAACTGTTTAATTCCGGGAATCGATTCCAGGTCCACCCCCCGCTATGACACCATGAACCCATCTTTGATGAACCCCCACAGCACAGTGCCACGGCGTACAATCAATCTTCTTAATATTCTCAAATGATTTTCCAAATTCTAATATAATTATCATAATATCTTCAATTTAAAATACAAACCTATAAAATGCGTATCAAATTCGCCTTAACTATCACTTGTGGTTCAAATTTGCCGTTCAAATAAAATGGTTATAAAAGTTTAAAACTATGAATTTTTAACTTCAAATACCTAAAAACGATGTTTTTATAATACCAGCATAATTCTTTCCCAATTAAAATGGTACAAAGCATCTTTAGATAAAAGAAAACAAATTTTTCATTCAACTCTAAATTAGTTTACAATAAAAATAAAACAATATTACAATTATAATACGTGTATCATATGAATTAAGTAACATAACAAAAAAGTAAAACTAAAATAGTTAGTTAAGGAACAAAAATATGTCACAAACAGATAAATTTTTACAAAAGTTAATTTTATAAATAAATGATGACGTCGTATTGCATTTCAAACTTGCG
The DNA here is from genome assembly GCA_034698085.1 of Polydesmus angustus. Classification (NCBI taxonomy): domain Eukaryota; kingdom Metazoa; phylum Arthropoda; class Diplopoda; order Polydesmida; family Polydesmidae; genus Polydesmus; species Polydesmus angustus. The sequence continues at coordinate 5,323 of JAQGAY010001598.1, forward strand.
GAATTTTATCAGATTTCGGCCTGTAGGCCTACTGTATTTTTAATGCAATAATCCGAGAAAATTAAGGTTAACTGCGCCGGATATAGCTGGGCTCATAAATTAAAAGTATTCATTTAACACTCATTTAAAATTTTCGCATTTAAGTATGTCAACCAATATAATTGCAAATGCTAAAAATGAGAAATGAATTGTGCGTAAAGAATTTTTAATCACACTTTCAATTCCCATAAAATAGCGTAAGCACTTGAGGAAGTGGAAGACGAGTAAATAGACTGCTCTTTATTTGTAGCAGATTTTCGAAGATCAATATAACCTCGACCACCAATTAAAGTCATCACAGATCTTTGAACTGGTTGCTCCTTGAGTACTCCGGTTTTAATTCGTTCACGCTTCGTAGTGGAAGAGTTAGCCGCCACCGTAGAAGTTGGGCTTTCGTTTGAATCATGATTATCAGCCGGACATTCCTCATCAATATTATTCGTTTCTGGAGATTCAACAATTTGAGAACAAATAGTCATATTACTGGCAGGAAGATCAGTATAAGACAAAGAGATAGAGCCGCCATCTTCCGAACTTGAAGAAACGCAACTAGCATCATTCCCACTTACAAGATTAGCCAAATTAGCTAAATCTAGAGATCTAGGCCTTCCAGAATGTAGTCGTAGCCGTCTATCCAAAGTGCTTACTAAACTTGGTATCAAATCAGGATCGCTCCTTCTTAACTCGTCTTCACTTTGGTCGTCTGTTCCTTCTCTAACATTGATGAGATTTCCGTATAAGCCATAAATATTGCATTCAGAGTTTCCTATGTTAGCAACAGACGGTTTCCAACCTCTTGGAAGTGTCTTCGCAACATTAAATTGTGATAATCCATCATCTTCATCAAAACATATTAAAATAGTTAAAATTATAGTGATGATATAATTATTTAAAAATGTTTCTAGTTTTGTTATGATAAACACTTACCAGCTAATTCCGATTTAAACGGATTTGAAATTCGACATGCTAACATTTTGTCCTTCTCTTCATCTTGTGACCTATCGTTTGAGATTTGTGGTAATGGAGAAGGAGATTTCAGATCCAAAATAATTGAAACTGGGCCAATATTAGCATGATAAGCTAAATTAGCTCGTCTCCCGAGAATAGGCAATCCTTGCAAACGAGGCAACGGTATTGAAAGTACAACACCAACATTAGTGCCTATCCATAACAATCCTAAAATCGCAGTTAAAGCTGTCACGCTATAGTTACGAGGTGAATGTGGACGATTTTGTTCTATAAATATATTTTAATACAATTTCAATATTTACTTTTGGAATAAATTGGCTACCTGCTAAAATCCGCCTAATGCTCGAAGAAATATTAACATCTTGTAAGTGCTGAAATGTCTCCGCGTGATAAAGGCAAACCAATGGAGTATTACGTAAATTCAACCAAAGACCAATACCTGAATGGGCCATCGTATAAACACTACCCATGTGATCGTGTTGAACAGAGTGGTTATGCTAAAAAATACAACTATCAGTTAAAATGAATTTCGATTAAACATATGAATTTAAAATCATACAATAACTTTGTTTGTTTTACAATCAATTATCCAAACTTTTCGTCCACAACCACAAAAAATCGAATTATGTACTGGCAATAAACAGGTAACGGGTTCCGAACTTAAAGTAATTATTTGAAAATCCTTCATTTGCCACACACAATTTTCTATAATAAAGAATTAACAATACCATAACTATTCTATATCCAAGCAAACTCTAGAGCAAAATATTCAAATATTTACCTCTTCTAAAGCAAACCACTGTGCCATTTGCCAATGCAATATACACTTGATTTAAATGATATTTTATTTGAAGGACAGAAGCAGACATAACAGCTGTTCCTACTTCTCGATAATGATCAACGTCCGATCCAGAATAGACTAATACTCTTTAAAAATATTTTTATAAAAAATCGATAATCGATTGTTTTTGACTAGCAATATTAACCTTCTACTTTCAGTTCCCATCCATACAGTATCTCCCGTTAAACTAAAGTTATTGTTTGTAACTTCAAAACCAGGAACTGATTCCATTGTCGAAATTCGGCATTCAGTCATGTCAAATCGATAGACATCACGAAGCCCCATTTGACGTAATGTATGGATACTACAATTCATTAAATAATTTAAAATACACATGAAATTTACGAATAAATATAATTCCAAAACCGTATCCGTAATCTTTTAAAGAAAAACTTACCTAATGTAACTGTTAACGCCATCGGTAGAACATAACCACACGTAATCCTGAGATCGTCTTCCTAAAAGACGGGCTGACATTGTGCGATGACAACAACCACATTTCACCTAAAATTAATCATCAAAAATACATTACTGTACTAGAAAGGCATAAAAATAACAAAAACTATTAAGTAGCCTACTTCAGTCATGTGACGCGTTGATAATATAGGAATTGCATTAACAAACAATGGAGTCTTTGTATTACTTCGCCTGCTGCTTTCCGGAATGTTCCAAGCAGGAGAATTATTAGCATCTAAATTTATTGTTATTAACGTTCATTGTCGATAATACTTTCAATAAAATAAGCATAATTAGTAATACCTAACGCTAGTTGGGACATGCGAACATCTCGTAACCATTCCTGCTTAGTGTCCATGCTCTTCGATTGAAATATCATTAATTCTCGTTGAATTTTACCCGTTCTAAAATATAAACATTTAAATAATCTCAGTAAAAAATAATTTTTACCCTACTAACTTCGATTTTAAAGGAACAGAAAATTGTAAGCAACAACTATCAATCCATTTAACTTCATCATCCTTTTTTTGGATACTTTGCTGAATTGATTGCGACAAACTTTGTACAATTTCTTTGGAAATATCCTAAAAATTTAAAAAATAATTTGAATTAATGTTAAGTAAATGACAGTTTCACAAATTATTACTGGATAAGTTTTTTTAAGTGTTCCAACTAAAGCCATTATTCTACTCATAACTTCAAAATCATGGAGCAAATCGCTTAATTCTCGATATATACAATTAACACCTTCCATTTCCTCTATAAATATAACAAAAGATTATACATCTTAAGTTAAATTGAATTAAAAAAAAAATACTATTAAAATTATCCGATTTTGAAGAAGTTGTTTGATGACCAGCGGACATTGCGTAAACCATGTTACTTAAAATAGGCGATGCTTCTTCCTGAATTTCAATTTCATTTACAGGAACTGACCACTTAAAAGTGTATCTTTCAGATTTTTGGGAATCACTTCTGTCGCTGCTTTAAGAAATTAAAAACTGTGGTGAAAGTACAGTTTTAAATAAAATAACGTCTAATTACCTAGGTCCAACTGTAACACAGACTAGAAGATCGTTTAATAAGAACAATCGACATACTTTTGACTTTTTCCACTGGCCATTTTGGTTGAAAACCTATTTAAAATTATACAATTGAATGTCACTAAGTAAAGAAAATATAATAAAAAATACCAATTGAGTTAGACTATCTTGCCGAAGAAGATGCCGTGAACCTTCAGTAAGAGACTTTGCAGCCGTTTTTGCGCTAACGTGACTTAAAATATCCTTTACAGCATGCGCTTGATCACTCTCTCGTTTACGTTCATTTAAAATGTCCGTTAAAGTTTCCATTTGAGTAAGAGCCAATTGCAAAGCTAAGCGGTCGTGATGACCTTGTGGAGTATGTTTAAGTAAATCCTAATTATAAAATTAATAATTTTTAAATTATGTTATATAATTTCAAAAACTTAAAATTACTTGTAATAATAAAATAAATTGAGGAAATCGTTGAACTGGCTTCACCATTAAACCAAATAATGACAATCTATCTTGACTAGTAATTTGCTTGACCTATATTAATTTGTTATAAGTTACTACTATCCTTTTAGTAAACAAATCAATTTCAACCTTACTTTTAAAAAATCAGTAAAGGCACTTTTTCTTTTTGTCTCTTGCTTTGCAAGATCAACGGCAATGGAAAAATTATTTATATATTCACTGTAAATGTCCAATACTGATGTTTTGGAAAACTAGTCAACATTAATGTTTTTAACAAAATTTTTTAAAAATTGCAACAAAAAAAGTTTTACTGCTTGAACAAAAACGTCTCCCATTGTTTCTTCCTTATCCCATTTTCGAATACATGCAGCTAAAGAAATGCAAAAATTTATATGGCACTGAAGAATTTCTGGAATCCGATAAAATAAAGTAGCAACTTTGGTAGGACTTAAAATAGGTGGAGAGCTTTCTTCTAAAGGTTTTTTATATTCCTAAAAAATTACCGTATGTAAATAAAAAAAATAAAAAAATTACCGTATGCAATAATTATTATACTTACGTTTACTAACTTTTTTAAAGAATCTATATATGAGTTTTCACTATGCACTAATGTTCCAATTATATATCGCCTTTTAATCTGAAAAATAAAACATAATACTGTATAGGTAAAAAGTGACTGATAACTACGGTAAACAAATAAATTATTCTAACTTGATCAGGAGCTAATCCTGGCGGAACAGGAGGCAAAATGGGAGATTTCTGTCTCATTGACATTCTAAGTTTTGGCAATTGCTCCTCTGAAAAGATTAAAATACCGGTATATTTTTTTAAATTAATAAATAATACTTTGCTACTGTGTATAAATTAATCTACAATACCTTCACTCGTCGTGGACACTGCATCTCGTTCCTTATTTAAACTCAAATCGTATCCTTTCTTTTTACTGAATAACCTCGTTAATTTGCTTTCTGATCTAGAATCAATCTAAAAGAGCAAATAATTCACAGTATTTTTTATTAAAAAAAATATATATATATATATATATCAATTGAATAATGTAACTATTTAATTACCTCTCCCAATTTTAATTTGGCTTTAATTTCTTTTCCTTTATCATCAGACTGTCGACTTAATTTCCTCCCAAAATTTAAAATCTTTCCTTTAAAGCGAGAAACGCTTAATGATCCTGTACTTTGGATGCTATCGGTATCGCTGAAATCTTCATTTAGCTCCACAGTACTTGCACTGTGTTTATCTTTGTTATAAGATGATAATTGAACATTTCGACTGCCTACACTTGGAAATGTATATGTTTGGCTAATGTTGTCAATATCTTCGTAAATTTCCTCATCAGGTTCATATTTTGCTGCTAAAAATTTAAAATTTTTAACAATACATGTAATAATTAAAAAATAAAACAACTTTAATTATACTATCAAAGTTAAACCCGTATTTATAAATTTAAAAACATTACATAAAATAAAAAAAATGTATTGTTAATTAAATTATATCAACATGCATTAATGTACTCTATTTATAAAAAAAAGTAAACATACAATTAAAAATCTCTTAAATGCAAAATTAATAAAGAAGATATGCTAAACCCAATAACTAACAACTAACCTTCATGCATTCTATGAGAATCATCATATAACATATACACAGGATCATCATCTGCATCCCTCAAAGACAACCGCCACCTAGTTTTTTCAGATCCGAGTTTGGATTTCTTTTCTATTCGTATTCATAAACATACGAAGATTGTAATTAAGCTTACTTTAAATATCAAGTACAAAATGTTTCTTTTTTTAAAATAAAAAAGTAAAATAATAAAACACCAAATATTTCATGCAATTAAAATAATAATATAATTGTTCACTTTTAAATGACATGCTAAAAAAGGTCGCTATTAGTAAATTAAAATAAGTTTTTCTTATTATAATTATTATGTAGGCTACCTCGAAAGCTTGAAAGACTTGATATTCTATTAAACCATTGTTTAACTCCTGACGAAGAGGATGCTGGCGATTGAGGAATTTGATAATTTAATGGAGCACTTTTAGTTTGATATAGATTTCTATAAGATGGAGTAGATCTAAAATGATATAAAACAAACTTAATTTACTTTGTTTAGTCACCATAAAGCGTTTTTTTAGTGCACATAAGATTTAATTATTTGCAGCTGTTCCAATTACTAACAGTCACAGCAGTGACACAAAACACTCAATAATATTACATTACACGTTATTAAGCTTTATAAAGTCATTTTATAAAAATATAATACGCAACCATCAACAAATAAAATAAATAACTAATTAATGAATTAAAATAGTAAGTCTTACATGTATTAAGTAAGTAGTAGTAGTATTATATTAAATAAAACACACACGATAAAAAAATGAGAACAGTTTAAAAAAAATTATCTTGACATTGTTATAATAATTATTATTAAAAATTAAGCAACAATAATAAGGGAGGAAAAAACTTGCCTGAGTAAAGGTATCGTTTCATTGGAGTTCGCAGGTAACGGAGGAAGAGTTCGCGTTGACAGGTTATTGTTACATTGATTTTTACTTGAATTTGCGCTGTCAGTGTTTACAGTTTGAAGAAGATCAGGTGACAAATCTGAACTAAGGCTGCTTTCAATCGAACCACTTGTAGTAGGCGTGTTCGGCATAATTAAATTTTCAATATCCAAATTAAGTTCTTGAAGGATCTGGGCGTGTCCTTTTTCAACTCGCTCAACCTCATTCATGACCTCGTCTACTAAGCTACCACGTTTAAAAATGGTTTGATCTACTGTTGTATCGCTCGCATTACATTTACTTCGGCCTGCACTTCTTTGAATTTCTTCGTAAACATTTTCCTCACACGCATCTTGATAGTTGCCGTCATTGTCCTTCGCGTAAGTGTCCATTAGCGAGTCATTGCCAACAGGTTCTGAATCAATAGTTGCACAAGTGAGAATATTTGGTTCGCATGCATTGGATACTTCGTCCGATAAAAGTAGTTCATCTTTCGAAACCGATTGACCGTTGCTGAAAGAAGAATCAAAACTGGAATTATCGTTTTCAAGACTTAATAATTCGTTGCTTTCCGTGGGATCGTCGTAAATGCCCTCAGTGTCGCATACACATTCATTCAAATTTTCATTATTTTTTTCGTGATCCGGTAAATCTTCAAATAAACAAGTAGATTTATCTGCGACTTCATTAAAACCCGAACTACAGTCCTTGATCACTTCGTCGCACATGGGCCCGCAGTTTTCCACAATTTCCTCAATTTTTGCATTTTCGACATCAACTTGTTGAAAATTAACGTTGGAATAATTTGAATGCGAATCACAATGTGAAAAGTTAGCTTGTAAATCACATTCACATAATATATTGCGCTCGTTACAAATTTTACCAGATGCATGATGCTCATCAAAAGTTCCACTCGCAAAATCAATTTCGTCGCTTAAAGAATTATTTTCTATATTTTTCATTTTAAAATTGCAGTGATCACGAAATTCATTATCACATTCTTTATTGATAGTTGAACTTAAAACACTCACGTACGAACAATCCCTTATGTGACCATTATCGTGGGAATTATTGCATCGCAAATGTTCATATTGGTGATCTTGGCAAAAAGCGGAGGAAATTTTATCTTTAGAACTTTCTAAAAAACATTCGCAATTCACTAATAGCTCCTTGTCATTCTCATCGCAATCGATGACTGCATGGTTTTTCAAGTTCCTGTTTTCCTTTGACAATGTCCCGGGCACATCGTCAGCTGTTGAAGCCGCAGTAGAATCTCCACCATTGCTGGCGGCACAATCTTGCACGTTCACACCACACGAGTTAACACAACCATTCGACCAGCGTAGATTTTCATCGAATTTATTATCTAAGCCTACATTCACTTTCGATCTAATTTTCGATTTAGTTTCACCATCTTCAGATTCATCCATATCACTCGAGTTTCAAAGTGCTTTCCAATTGGTGAATGGCCATACAATTTATAAAACATCTGTTATAAATAAAAACATTTTAAAGAATAAAAAAAAAAAGTAGTCTTCAATTCGCACGGTTAAAATTGACTAATAAACAGGTATGAACCACCTACGGAAACTTTTCTAGGCTAGCACTTCAATAACTTTATGACGCAATGCACACTATACTTTACAGGAATTGATGACTTTCAAGGACAAGGAATCACTTCCAGTATAATGTTAAACACACTTCTACAGTATAATAGTCTCACGTATTAAAGCAATATTAATTATCATTAGAAGTGTAAATTAATAGGTTAGATTTCAAAAATAGGCTAGATATCATTGTACCTCAAAAAATAGATGTGGATTAAAAATTATTTCAAACCAAAATTAATAAGACTTCCTAGCGAAATGGATAAAATATTAGGCCTACACTTAGTTTAGTACCGGATAATCTTAAGTTTCTGCAAAAAAAAATTTCAAAACTTTTTTGGTTTAATATTGGTTAAATTAGCGGTAACTTAAAAACATTAGAAAATTTCATAAAATCTCAAATATTATGATTTCATTT
>JAQGAY010001599.1:0-13671 GCA_034698085.1 Polydesmus angustus
ATTTATAATTATTTAAGATTTTTAAAGTTTTAATCTAAAAAAACATGCATTGCCAATACTTTTTTGTGCCACTGTACATTTAGTGGGTGTGTTCAAAAGTTTGATCTCCTAGGTTTGATTTTTGTGTTTCTGTAGAAATAAAATTTTAGCGACTGAATTTTTAGTTTATAGAAGTGTTTTTATTCATTTAATGTACTGTAAGACTTATTTATAATAATTAATGAACATTTTGGAATTTATTGATCAATTTTAGAGTTTAAAGACGGTGTTTTACATTAATTTATAAAATAACTTATTACAGTATTTGCCTAACAAATACTGACATTGAAATTCATAATTAGGTGTTTGAAAGAGTTTGAGCTACTTATTTTTTTTCATTTGGTAACTTTATATGTTACTAAGGATCATCATTAAAAGTGAAGTTATTGTATTAAAAAGTTTAGTGAAGAAATTACTGACTTTAGGAAGTGATTTTAACAGTTCAAAAGTTGTAATTAATAGTTTAGTGATTTAGCTTACGAATATTATAATAATAAACTATTTCTAAGATTTTAGTGGCTTGTTTTTATAGTGCTCTCTAAACAATTATTTTTTTTTTTTTGTTTAGAAACGGTGCCCATAAAAACCCGTTCAAAATTGAATTAGTATAAATCCTTATAAGTTAATAATCAAAATATTTTATTGACACATGGAAAAATTTGCCGAATTTAATATTAATTCAGTATTGAACTTTTTTTTCTGGGCACCGTGCATATTATCCACATCGCTGAATAGGGATTATAGTGTTAAGAGTTTCATGATTGTATTTAGGAATTAATGGCCTGTTTTTAAAATTTTACTTCCTGATTTCAGATTTTTATATTGTTCTAATTCCGGGTTTGGTTTTTTATTTGGATTTTCAAGTCTTATTTAAAAGTTTGGTGACTGTATTTAAGAATTTATAGAATATTTTTAAGATTCTTGTAACTTGCTTTAGATCATCTACTTTTTTTTTATTTGGATTTCACTGCATAAAGGTGTAAAATGTTTTACCGTATAATTTAATATTAAAGTACAGGGCCCCGTTTCATAATGCGATTTTCGTAATTATATTAGTGTTTTGTTCAATGTACTCTGAACCTGATAGTTAGCATTAATTTGTGATTGTTAAGGTCAGAGTACATTGAACAACACACTAATATAATTACGAAAATCGCATTATGAAACGGGGCCCTGTAAGCTTATATCGAACGTTTGATAAGTTATTTTTTGTAATTAATTTTTAAAAGTTTAATGTTCGTACTGCAATAAATAGGTTCTTTTTTATTGAAATGAGGTAAACCTTATGTTTTTTTTTTTTTTTTTTTTTTTTTTTTAATTCTTTTTAGTCAATGTTTTTTTTATATATATATTAATCTCGTAATGACCGTTAGTACATTACATTCTTTTAGATTACGCTGGTGGTTAACATCGCCAATGCGTGCACTTACGCTGACAAGCATTACCGCAACATGGGTCGCATGCTGGACATAATCGGACCGGACTATTTCACTATTCTGGTCTTCCCCAGTAATCAGTTCGGTCAGAACGAGCCCGGAACCTCGGACGACATCAAGAGTCACCTGATCCGGCACTACGGCGCGGAATATCCTATCTTTAAGAAAATCGACGTGATCGGAGGGGACGCTCATCCGGCTTACAAAAACTTAGCAGGTACTGTAACAGTAAACAATGGGTCGAACGATAAGTGGTGGAGAAAACCTTTTTAAAAAAAACAATCAACTCGACTTTCTCAACACAAAAAATAATAGACTCTCGGTAATGAAAAGAACTGGGTTTCAATTTAAATAGCATTCTGAACTAAGGAAGTGTTAAAAGAGTTAATAAAATAAACCGAAATACTTTTCCTGTTTTGATGAGTATGCACATTTCTTTTCTATAGATTATCTACGCCATTATTTTCTTTTTAACACAGTACGGTTAAAAAGCGAAATCACTTTTTCGCTTTCAATTTCTAACCTGCGATTTTAAATTACTGTCTTCTCATATATTTTTTTTAATCCATTTTACTTAAAACTAATAAAGCCGATGTTAAATAAACTTTCCATTAAAATAATTACCGTAACTTAAATAAAAAAATAAGGAAGTACTGTAGCCTAAATTACCATTTGTTTTTTAACACTACGTTAGAAAACAAATAAATTTTATGATAATAATGTTGAGATGAAAATTTGCATGAAGGTCACCCCTCCAAATTGTTTTAGGTCACCTTTTATTGACCGTTTTGACCGTCCTAAATACATAATTTCTTAATGACCGAGGAGTATTTCACGACCCTCGAGCGAGCGCCTATGAAATTGACCGATTGACCTAAGCTTATTAATCGAAATATAAACGTTATTATTGATCTATGCAGCTCAATCGAACCAAGCTCCAGACTGGAACTTCTGGAAGTACCTCGTGGACGAGAACGGACGTGTGATGAGTGCCTGGAGCCCCAAGGACCGAGTGGAAGATATCTTATTGGAAGTACGAGCAGCGGTGCTGCGTTTGCAAGAAATTCCGCCCGATGCCGGCAAAAACACCTTCGACGTCTTAGAAAAAGTTTTGGAAAAACAAGACTTGTAACCAAATAATTAAAAGCTTTTTTATACCAAATCCTGAATACCAGTTTATAAAAGTTTAAGAATACGTGAATAAAAAAAATAATTAAACGACTTACGTAATATGATCTTGATTCGAGTTTCAAAGTCGACGACACCTGCTTTCATTCATGCCTCAATTACATCTCATTAGTAATCGTTGAACGCGTTATAAATGTCGCGCACATTGGATTTAAATCATAAACAACTTTTAACTTTTTCACATTTTTTTAAAAATCGTATATCATTTACAATAATTTTACACGGTGTTGAAAGAAACTGAATAAAAGACGCGCACAATCACCCACGTACATTCAATAGCAGACGAGCTCATGTGAAAATTAATATGGAGTGCCGTCACCTACCGGTAATTACTGTATCTATGGAGCGCCACTAATTAATTATTGATTACAGTACAGCACCACAGCACTGTACCAACAATGCATGCAACATGTGCCAATGAATATTTTTTTTTTTGAGCTGTGAATTTGTTTTAAGTTTTTATTGCGGCATTATCAATAATTCTAATATCAATACATGTACCGTATTTTAATAATTTAATTAAGTAGGATTTCGATGGCAAAAGTTTTTTAAAAATGTATTTACATTATTATAATCTAAAACTTTGAAGCAGCGTTACTGGAAATACGATATAGATTTTATTTATCATTATCGCCCATTAATTTTCAAATTTTAATTAATATACAGTAATTGATTAGAGATCGAATTAATATCGTCGAAGTAATAATGGTCGTCTCAAAATTGCATCATCTTTAAAAATGGACTTACGAAATAAACAAATTGCACGTAGAACTGATAATGCAATAATAAAAACGCTTTTTTTCACTAGTTAATTCAGTTCAAAAAGTTTTATAAAGGCAACGTTTATCTATTTTTTACGCCTTTTTTTTTTTTTTGCTTGCCAGCTTTTAAAATTTTGTTATTGAGCTCTAAAAAAAAAATTAGTTGAAGGCCATTTTCAATAATAAAAACAAAAAGAAATTAATTCCACAAAAAAAAAAATTAAAAGTTCCATGTAGTAAAATTTATTTAAATAATTTAAGTTAATCTAAAAGATTTAATACTTTAGGCCTATAAAAGTTTAAAAAAAAAAACCGGTTAAATTACAAGCAAAAACAAAAATTGCTATTTTTGTTAAAATTTAATGGTTGTGTAATAATATTAATGAGACAAAATATAAAAAGTGTTCTAACATAAATTATCAAAACAAAACAAAAAAATATGAAAAGAATAAAAAAGAAAGCAAAATTTATAAGATAGCAAATTTGATTTTTTTTTTTTTAGTTTTTAGTGATGCGTGAGCGTGACGCGTCATTAATTTAAATTACTACCTGCAATCCTTCGTTTGCGCGAGTTCTACGTACCCGAAATAATTTTTTTCATTTTCGGCGAATTTTTTTTTTTTCATAACTTTCATAATGTGAGATTACCCTCGCGCAAATCAAGGATTTACCCGAGAGGTTATATGGTTGACCGCATGTTTCTTTGAACTTTTAGTTATTATAGACATTACAATGTAAATTGAACGAATGTTTCGAATTAAAACATTTCCGTACCTTCACTTAAAATACAAATAAAAATAAAACAAAATCTTTCATTTTTTTCTTTTCCTTTTCAATCTAAAATTGACACTATTTAATATATGTACTTGAGTAGTTTATAAGGCACTTTTTGACAGTAAACTTCCCAAGCCTCGCCGTATTCAAATCGACACAGATCTTCGTTCCTCTCGATTCGATGAATCAGGTAAACGAGTTGGAAAACGAAATATGTGTAAGGTAAAAATCCATTGGCAGCTGTAAACGCCATAAAATTTACGTGATTGTTGTCTTATTTAAATTGAAGGTGAATGAGTAACCTACCGGTTACAATGGCACAGGCCAAAGCCGAACAAATGGCACACAGGTATGTGGGGTGTCTACATCCGTTCCACCATCCATCCACCAACAATCGTTTTCCATTCGCCGCCAAGATGTAGTTGTATGCTAAAAGAAAAGAAAAAAAATCGATTTAAGCACATTGAAAAAAACAGCAAAAAAGAGCTTCACAAAATATTTAAAAAAAATATTGCATATCGTAATAGAATTTAATGTTTTACATAATTACTGTATATAAATTTATACAAGTCCATGAGTGCATTTTTTTGCACACAAAAAAATATAGCATAAAAGCATGGTGACAAATTTATCTTAATTCGAATTTGAAGTGTTTGAAGACCGAAAAGCGGTTTTCAAAAAAAAAAAATTAATTTCACGCCATTAAAATTATAATTTATGGCTTAAATATATTTTATAGCTAGACATTTCTTTTGACCATAAAATTATATTACTAGAAATTTTAATTTAGTTCAGTAAGGTATTTAAAATTTTTATCTATCCAAACGCAGTCAAATTTCATTTTGAAAGTTTAAAATCATATTGATCTATGTATTAATTGAATTATATAAAAAAAATAATTTACCTAAAACTTCAGGATGGTCTTTGTCCCTGGTGAAAAGGGCTTTGTCAGCGGTAGTGAAACGATGCCAGACAATGCACGCATCTGAATACAAATTTAAATTTAAAATAAACAATAACATTATAAGCCAAAAATATCGTTCCTTACTAATAACGATGAACGTAAAAATCATGAACGGTTCGCTCTCTATTTCGTACTGATAAATGACGGTGAAACGCTCTGGAAAAGTCATCAACACCGGACAAATGACCAGTTTGGAAAAAATGAACCAAAATCCGCATCCGTCGTGTTTAACTGTTTGAGACGTCAAGTAGTTCTCCTGTTTATAAAGTTAATTAAATTAAAAGTGAGTGAAAAACAGAGGATAAAACTTTTTTTAAAATTACGTCGAATGTGACATAGTCCAAAGCCCAAAGAACTTTCGAATAAATCATTAGTAACAACGTCGGGGAAGTGAAAAACTTTTCGTTTCGGAACACTGTTTCGTATCCGTAACCAGCAATGATGGCGATCTAAAACAAAGAAGTTATTTAAAAATATTATTAATAATTAGAAATTACTGTTTAAAAAGTACCGGTAATAATAATTATTACGTGACTTACCGTACTCAAGTAAGACATGTAGATAATTACTGATTTGACGTTAATAAAACCCAACACTCGAGGACTTATTTGTCGACCCATAAAAAAGTCGTAAATAAAAGAACCTTAACAATAAAAATATATAAAAAAAACAATCATTTATTATTTTATAAATAAAAATACATTAGGCTTACATCTAATATACGGTACCGTAACTTAAAAAGTAATTATTAGGCCTTAAGGCACAAATGTGTTCACCCAAGGACAATTTTATCCATTTTTTTATTTGTTACTGTATTTTAACATTTTTTTTATATTTCATACGAGATTCTCTTGCCGAGTTTTCAGCATAAAAATCATCCTGAACTTCCATTCAACAACATTTTAACGCTAACAATTCTCAGAACAAAATACATTGCACCACCGGCCATCTGTCCTGAGTAATGTCTATCTAAAAAACTTCCTAAATTTCAGCAGGCAGCACAAGATAAAATAAATTTCATTTAATAAACTAAAAACCAGTTAGAACCTATGTCAGATTAGTTGCTTTAAATGTTTAAAGTTGTTCTATAATTTAATAAATGTGCGGTCTTTAATGCTATTTTTCAGTGGTTTTAAAATTAGCAATAAAAGTCAAATATAAAATTTATTATTTTTTCTGGTGGTTTTATGTCTCATTTTTACACGCCTGTTGTTTTTGGCCATCTTTGTTAATACATTTAAATTTCTCTTTCTTGTTAATATCAATTTCATATGGTACTGCATGTCTGTCTTATTTCAGGGCCGTTTTGTATTTCTGCTGTTTTAAATGCTCTATTATTGCTATTTCTAACTAGTAATCTCTTTCACCTCTTTTGTGGTTGAATTAAGCTTTTTAAATCTTCTAAATAATGCTTATGTTTCTATTGTTTAGCTGATGGATTTATGAATGTGGATTAAATAGATGTAACTTACCGGTGTTAGCGTGGATGTTTAGTGTAGATACTGGAGCTCTTGACGATCTTTTGTACAACCAAAGACTTAGAAAAAATGAGAAGAAAGTGGCAGCAATCATATTATAATGGAGGCGATCAGTGATGTCATGGAATCGGAAGTCGCTCCAAGAGACGTCTCCGTGGTTGAAGAACTGCGCAGCGCCCAAAAGCCCAAATGGCAAAATACCAATTATATATTTCAAACCTAAGAATAAAAAGAAAAACTTAGGAAAGTTACTTCAAATTCGCTCAAGTTAGTTAACTATACCAATCAGTCGATGTTTTTCAATATCTCCGTTTAGCATCGGTTCCCCTAATTTGATTTGTCCTACAGGTAAATGGCCGAAGACTAACACACACAGTGTAAACAAGACATATTGACGAAAGCCGTACAATATTTCACCAATCTTCCATTCCTCGTGATACCAATCGCCGATCGCACACGTTTTCTAATATACAGTCAAGTACCGTTACATTAAAAAAAAAAAAACTTAAGTACAATAATTTTAAGTGCTATTTTTATAATAAAGAGTCCAAAGAAAATTGTGTTAAAATATTTTAAAAAATACCGATAAGAAACTGTAAAAATATATTCCATTTAGTTAAAACGTTATTTCCGTAAAGATATTATTTAGTGTCGCAGCAGGGGCCCCACTGTCAAATGCCTCACTTTTGATTTTAAAAACAATATACTTTCTTAAAAAAATAATCAAAACTGCGATCAATAAAAGAAGAACCATGTCAAAAAAAAGTGTAAGAACTTCCTTTAAAAAATCAGAATTTTTCTAGCAAATAAACAAAAACAAAAAAAAAATATACCGGTATATGTTAACCAAATCAAAATCCTTTTAAACGTTATAAATTCCTATTTTTAATTGTATAACCTGTGCTTTCTAACAAAATTATTTTGAAACAACCTATACTTTAAGAAAGAAAAAACCATTAAAAAAATTCGAAAACACTACCGGTATAACAGATCTAAAAATTTAGTATCATAGTTTATAAGTAATTAGCCGCAAATAATCATTGACAATAATATCTGCTTCGCTGTGAATTTTGCCGCGTGTGTGTTCATTCATTAATCAGACCTTGCAAAAAAAGATGACATTGACAAGCCATCAATATACGGAAGTGTCAACAAAATACTACCTGCAGAATTTAATTATCTTTTAAAAAACCAATTAACATCTTATATACGCTATTATATCTGCCTAAACCAACAATGTACTTTAAACCAATATTAATATATTTAGTAGCAAACAGATGCTAACTTTCGAACATCGATATTATATACAGTACAGTGTACTATGAATACGTTTGCAATTGCAACAACTAGAAGCCAAACGTTTCTACAATTATTACGAATCGTTGTAAACAGAGCAAATATTATTCACTAATAATCTCGAGTGCCCAAGATGTTACTATCAAACTTCTGTACACTGACAGCTATTTAGTTTTTATGATAATATAGAAACACAGTGCATGTACTGCTTTGAAAATAATTTGTGTACATTATTCATAAAAATAATTCGGGTTGTGTCACTAACTTAATGACGGATTCTAGGAAACGAAAGAAAGGCGTTGCTATTAATTTGATACACTTACTTTGTAACACGAAAAATGTAAAATAAAAAGTGCGATGGGTGAAATTAACATAATAAGTAGCGCTCCAAATGCTCCACCAAAATAAGTCTTCTGTTTAATTCTTTTCTTAACTTGGTCCTCTTTTTCCTATAATATTATATAAAAAATAAAAGAATTAATAAAATAAAAGAATTAATAAAATAAAAGAATTAATAAAATAAAAGAATTAATAAAATAAATATCTTGTTTGTAAAATAAAAAGTGTTTGCATTAGTATTAAATTATGTACCGGGTATGTGAAATAATTCAAATCATGATATAATTTATGGGCAAAATTATTCAGCATTATTAACAAAAACTTGACTTCGATTTTTTAAGCCCTAAAAAAACTAATTATAAAATTTTTATTTATTCCGTAACTAAATACTGTAACCGTTTAACTTTCTTTTTTTTTCAACGTAAATTTAAAAATACAGTATATCAAATCTTTACTGAGAGCGCTTTGCACTGACGTAACTTAATTCTTAAGTTACGTATGAAAACCGCTCTTAAAAAATACAGCAAAACTTTATTAAAAACTTTTTAAAAATATTAATGAAAAGTATTTCAAACCTTTACGAAATAAAAATATCGAAACTAATTAACTTTTTTTTTAAATTAATATCCGCGTAATATTTATATGAATTATTCGCAACCTATTTGTGCAAAATAATGCAAAAAATAAGTGAATTCTTTTTTTTTTTTATAAAAAAAAAGTAAACAAAAAACTAACAAAATGAGTCCTCATTTTTTTATCTGCCTAATTTCTAAATTTTCATTTCCAAAATCATTCGAGGTATCTTTCAACACTGACAAGTGAACGGCGCTTAAGGCAAACAAATATGTCCTCGTTTTTTAAAAAAATGAAAATGCGAAGAATAAGTTCAAGAAAAAAACTATTATTGATATAAAAAATTTGCAAATATTTTTTTTATTATTTTAATTAATCATTCCAAGGTAAATTTCGGCTTTACGCTTTTTTTCTTCAACCGTCACTTTAAGTTAAGCGAACGTTTGAAATTGACTAATAACAAATGACAGTGGAAGGACATTATACCGATATTTTATTATGCAGATTATTTTTTTTTTAAATAATTAGCGTCTCCATGAGACAAATGCTCAGATAATATATCAATAGTTTTTTTTTCACATAAAAAAAATGCGCATATTTGACATGTAAATATCAAGTTAACGTAAACCTCATTTGCTTCAACATGCACCCAAACCCTAAATGCAGGGTCTCCCCCCCCCCCTCCCCTTACCAAAAAAAAAAAAACGGGGCGAAAAGCAAAAAATAATACCATTTTCTGTTCCTAGAGGGTTTTTTACTTTATTGAAAAAATTCAGCCTAAAAACCTGCAAATACAGTATGTTATAATAATTATTTTTGACCCTTATTAAATCTGTTTTTAGAAACTTTCAATTTATTGATAAGAAAAATTATATGAAATCTTAAAAACAGGAAAAAAAAAAGCAAAAAATACTGTAAGTTATTAAAAGAGCAATTTTTTAGTACATGTATCATGTATGCCTAAATCGCCGTGTTAGCGAGTTATTTTGGAAGAATAATCCTTTTTCTTCGTAAAAACAAACACTTTTTTCACATTTAATTTTGCCTTCGAAAAATCAAACATGGTAGTAACTATTTTTCCTTATTGCCCGGAGGGGAAAAAATTCTATTTAATATGCTAATCTTTCCTCAATTTGCTGACAATTTCAACATGCATGTAATTTATATCTATTTGCACTTTAGCTCGAGTTAAGTTAATTTTGATTACGCAAAGTATTTTTGCGAAATATAGCCTGCTGCCTACCCTTGACGTATGTTAAAACTGAATGGAAAAGTTTCAGTTTATCCCTTTGAAATTATGGCGCTTGCATGCACGTGTATATAACTAAGTTAACTAACATTCATTAACTCCGCCGAATGCTCTTCAGTTCGAGCAGAGTGCTGTGTGATAATGTAATACTTGATGCAGCTCATGCTTACTGCTAAAAGCATCAATCTTACAAATTTAGCAAGATTTTAGCTTCTCACTTCTCAGGACGATTTTTCAGCGTGGATATATGATAGAGCTGAGAGCTCACACTCTCAAGACGTTGCTTAATTTGTAACTTAAATTGCAGCTCAGCTCTTTGCTCATGCTGAAATTCGCCCTGAGAACTGATCATCAGGGCAGATGATTCCACGTTGTATTTTGTTCCGAGATTGTAGCGTTAAAAGTAGCTCAATGTCAGTTTAAAACGGTGTTCATGCTGAAAACTCGAGCAGAAAACCAGGCGTAACTTTAAAAACAATTCAATACAACCCTTTTGCAAAAAAAAAATGAATCTGTGCTTTATTTTTAAAACTTTGAGTGAGATTATTGAGTCGGAGAATTACATTTTTATGGGTCAGTGGGGAAAGGATTGATAAAGTTGTTGACACCATTTAACGGTCAGCTAAGCTTAGGCCTAAATTAATCAAGCAGAGTAATTAACATTATTTAGATCCAATTTAAGCTTCACTACTAGTTTTACGATTAAAAAGTTAACAAATTCCGTTTTTGTTAATGTTCACTCGTAGTTTAAACATTCGTGAAAAAAAACAAACGTTAATTTTTATGACTTCGGGATGCAAAACATTTCTCAATAGTTTACGTCTGCGCAAATCTTATAACTAATTCTTTTATTTTGCTCAAAAACAATTCTTGAAATATCTTTTCGCAAATTTCGTAGACTGTCACGTAGTAATAATTAGAATTAGTCGTAAAAAACACGCCATTAAGATAATGCTGCTAACTACATTGTAATGATAAGCACACAATTTAAAATGCAATTGTGAAATATTCTTATTATTTTTATAAATAGAGTAACCGCATAATTATACTCTACGTAATTTTCAGTAAAAAATTATATTTTTGTTTAATACTTTTAAATTTTATAAAAAAAATTTACGATAAGGTTAAATTTACATAAAAAAATTTAAAACAATAAAAATGAGTGTAAATTGCGCTTTTAATTGTGTCACCAAATTAAGTTAAAACGTAATGTTGGTTCCTATCTTAAACCAAATTTTAAGCCATTTTCTAAATCGAAAAAATTAATCCAAAACAGAATGCTAGTAACCTTTTTTGCAAAAATTGTTTCGGATTTAAAATTATTTTTTAGTTACCGGTACAGTATTTCCAAAAATAAAGCGTGTTATATTTTATCTTATAAATATAAATAAACCGTAGCTACTGTATATTAATTTTTAAATAAAAAAAAATTACTATGCAGTTAATGAAATTTAATTTGTACGACTAGTATTTTAATGTAAAAGTTTTATTAGAGGCACTAAGCTTTCTTATGCAACGTTTGAAGGATGAAAAAAAAAACGTGGTCGAATCATAAAACTTTTACTTCATCGTTTCTAATTACTGTATTATTATTAAGAAATCTATTTTTAATTTTTTTTTTTTACTTTACCACAGCTTAAAAATCAATTTAAAGTAATTACTGTACCGGTGATAGTTTGGCCTCCACTAAAATGGCTTCTCCCTTCTTCCGGAAGAAATTGTCAGCGCTGTCTTCCGTGTCACTCATCTTCGGTCAGGAACTGGAACTAAAAAGCGAAGAGAACGTGGTGGATCAGGTTGAGTCTTGGAATGAGACAAACGTGGAATGACGAGAAGCACCGCTCACATTAAATATCGCCCATAGCTCATTCATTTTACGTCAGCGCTATCGTAAAAAAAAAAGAAGAAAAAAACATGAACTCGGTTTGCAATTGGCGTTCTCTTTCGCAGCTACTTCAAGGTTTTTACCTCATCTTGCATTAAACAAATTTTTTATGAATAGTACCAAACGCAATTACAGTTTTTTTTTTCTTAATTCACCGCTAATAAAACTCTCCACCCCTCCTAAACCTCTTTCTTCTAATTTTTAATCACCAATTATTTTTTTTAAAAAAAATAGTTTTATAAAAAAGGATTATTTTAACAGCGATTTATATGATTTGGAGCACGGTGAATTTTCCCCAAAAAAAAAATATATATCTCGTAAAAAACATACCTACTTCAAAATTCTACCTAGTCTCCAATCAGGTCAATTTTTTTGATCGCGTTTATTAAAATTATAAACTTTGTTTTGTAAATATTAAATGCTTAAATTCATAATAAATTAAATACCGGCAATTAGTAAGCTGTAACAAAATCCTGAAGATTTCTTTTTGCATAATTATACAGTATTTAAAAATAATAACAGTCTAAATAGCTTTGAAACAAGTTACTTTTAATTTGACAAGTTTTCTAATAAATATTTATGAGTTAATATCGCGAGTTAGTTGCGTATTTTCTCACTTTGTAAATCAAACTCATTTACAGTAATTGAGTTGTTACCGTTTAAAGAAATTTGTCTTCATTAACTTTTTTACACTAGAAATATAATAAAATTTCTTTTTGTTTGTTACGGCAGTCGTATTCCTAAAAGTACCGGTATTCAAGAAAAGCAACGTCGGCATCGACGAGGATAAAACAACCAACCATTTATATGTTAAATTAATTATTGGTGAATGAATGACAGATTTTTAAAAAATCAAATATTTAATTCTAATTGCTTACAAGTACGCAAAATGTTAACCTAATTTAAACTAAAATTTAATATTGAAAAGGTTATTCAAAGTTAAAGGAAGTTAGCGTCGAAATTTATATTTTATGTACATAACGAATAAATAAAAAAACAAATAAAATGCTAATCAGCTGATGAGTGTTCATTGACATACTTTATAAAAAGAAATTAACACTGATTAAGGTATTAACGTTTCTATGAGATGGTTAACTTATAATAGCAACTTAAAAAAATATTAAATTTAAGGCAAACAACAAAAATGTGTTTTGATTGCAGAAATTAACAAAATACCTAAAAGATTAAATGCTACTTTTAATAATATTCGTATCCTAATCTAAAAATCCTTCCAGTTTATTTCCTTTAGGGGTTTAAAAAAAAAAAACTTAATATGGCGTTTATATCAGACAAATTGACAACACGTTCGCTCGATTACATTCCTTAACTTACATTACATGATATTGTAAAAGTCAAGAATTAAAAAGTACCCTTTAATACCAAATTTAACGTTCAGAATTTGTTTATACAATCTTTTTCTACCGGTACCTCGGTTTAATACGTGCATCTTTATGTTGTAGTTAAAAATTACAGTTATATGCCAATAGGACCAATGTCATACAGGGTGCGGCAGCCAATTTTGCTTTTTTGAAATGGGCGCCATTCTGGCTGTAGAGGTGGTAGAGGGGTGGGAATGGTATTATTTGACAGGTGTTACTTTAAAGTTTTGTTCCCCACCAGTTATGTTGCCATCATGTGTCGGAGCAGTGAGGAATGCGCGTTTGTCGACAAGGCCTATTTTTCGAATGG
>JAQGAY010001600.1:0-13667 GCA_034698085.1 Polydesmus angustus
GCCAAAAGTAGCAAAGTAATATTTCCGACACCGGTACCCTGTTTCATAAAACTTACAAGCGCGACAATAATGACAATTGCTACAAATCGACAATTTTAAAATCCAACACACCGTTTGATAAACATTTGCAAGTCAAAGTTTTTATGAAACAGAATTTCTATGATTATTTTACAATTGTCGTTTATGAAATAGACACTAGTAAATGACCGAGATTCTCACAAAGTCAGCTGTTTGTGAAGTTTACTAAATGAAGATCACGAACAAATGGGTTAGATTCGGTTTAGCTTCGATGATGGTCGCTTAATAAACTTTGCATTAGGCAGACTTTTTCTTGCGGACTTTGCAACGAACCAAACCAATAAGCCCTAGTGATCTGTATTTAGTGGACTTCTCCTATTGAACTTTGCATTAGTGATCTACGTTTAATTGACTTTTAGGCACTTACATCACTAGTTTTGGTGATTTTCACATGGAAACGCGTATAGCGTCAGTAAACTTTCGACTAGCACATAAAATACCTCAAACGCAAGTAAGACGCGTCAACCTAAACGAAATGGGAGTGGGTCACAACCCCGCTTTTCCTTACTGCACTACTTTCTCTACACCTGATCGATCGATAATCTCGAATCGATACATTTTCGAGAAGCTTACCTGTATTTGCCGGATGTAAAAGCCACGTAATCGTCAACGGGTGACAGCGCACGACTGGTCATTGCCGACCCTGTCAGCTTGTGACCCTCCCCGAGAAAAGCGGCCAATGCCTTCAAACTAAATTCGTAAATGGAA
Source organism: Polydesmus angustus (assembly GCA_034698085.1). Lineage (NCBI taxonomy): Eukaryota > Metazoa > Arthropoda > Diplopoda > Polydesmida > Polydesmidae > Polydesmus > Polydesmus angustus. Next base: position 787 of record JAQGAY010001600.1, read on the forward strand.
GTGAAAAAAAAAAGAAAAAAAAAAAACAATAAAGTAAAATAACAATAAAAAAAGAACTAAAAACAAAATTCATTTCAGGAAAAATAAAAATAAAGCACAACAAAAACTAATTTTTAAATATTTTAAAAAAAATAAGAACTTTTTGATAAGAATTATTATTGTATTTGTAAATAAAAATTTATTCAAAAGTGCCAGAAAAATTAAAGTCATGCATTTTTTTTTATTTAATAAACATGCAAAAAATTGAAAACAAAAACAAATAAAAAAGTAAGTTACAGAAATATCATGCAAAAGTTGACGATTACATGCATAGAATTTGGTTTAATAAATACACCTCAACCTCGCTTAGCGTCTTTTCGATGTTGTCTCTCCAATCAAATTCCGAACTCCATCTTCCCATTACCAACGTTGCGCTTGTTTTCTTTTGGTAAATTGGTAATAAAGATTTTATTGCTACTTTTAAATAAATTTTATCAACCTTTATAAACATAAAAGGTGCATTTTTATTATTTGTTAAACCATATTAATTTTATGAGTGTAAAAAAAGTAGTGCGGTAATGTATTTTCCACACTTACATGCTTCCTTATAGTAAACTTTTATTCACTTTTTTACCCTGCACCCTGTTTTTAGGATCTAATATAATATTCAAAGCGAAATCTTGGTGTATTACGGGTTCTCTATCAGTTCATTGCCATTCCCACTATCCGTCTATCAACTGATCAACTTACTCTCTCAAGCAACACCATGGTAACGTGCTCTTAGCTAAGTGACGAACTCGCTGCTCATTCAATTTACATCATCATTTTCGTCATATTTATCCAACTTTCATAACCGTTGACGCGATTTTTAGTCTCACTAACCCAATTCTAAATTCAAACTTGGAACAATTCAAGGACTTTTTATACAATTTTTTTCTTGTTTTTGTTGAAATAAATCTATTACGATGAAATAACCTTAACACCTAAAGCCAACCGTAACTTTCGTAATGCTAGCAAAATGAAAGATTTCGAGCAACAATTTTTTTAGCCTTCATCTTTTAATAATTCATTTTTATTCTTAAAACCTATACGGAACTCATCTCGGAACTTCACGAAAAGTCGCACGATATACGTTTATTTATAGTAGGCCTATATATTAGAAAATGTTATTTACTCTACCAAAACTGCTATTAGTAGTCCACTGATTGGTTATTTATTATTACCGTAGTTATTTAAATGGCTTAAAAATCATTCATTAAAATTATAAAATGGGTTTTTAAAAAGAGTTTTTAATTCTGGCAATGTCATAAAACTCTATTAAGGCGACCTAAAAGTTCCTGCAACTTGTCAAATATTTTTGAAAACTGCAAATTTAGAATATTGTACTTAATACGAGAGCTATTTACGTATAAAGTAAGTTTCGCTCATCATGAAATAACAAAATAATACAGCAATTGCCAAATTACAAACATTATTTATTTACTTTTGTACCCTGTTTTTCTAAATACACTGTCATTTTCACCCCTTTCCAAGCATTTTTGGTACCTAAACAACAGCTTTTTGACTCCCACTTCGTAAAAATCTGTCGCCAACTTTCCCAGATCAATTTTTTTTAAATTTATTTATCAATTCGTTTTATATCAATTTCTTTTTCGATTTATAATTTGTTTGTTTTTTCTCTATTTTTTTGTCACTTTTATTTCGCTATTTTTTTCTAACATTTTTTATAATTTTTTTTTTTTTCAGTTTACAGTACATGTATTTTTAATTTGTTTACCAATCCTTTTTTTTGGCATTTTTTTAAAAAAAATTACTAATTAAAATTGAAAACAATTGACCAGCAAAAATTAGCGGTAGATTTTTACGTAGTGGGAGTCACAAAGCTCTTGTTTAGGTACCAAACATGCTTGGAAAAGGGTGGAAATTACAGTGTACAAAGGTAAATAAAATATTGTTTGTAATTTTCTGATTATTAATTTGTTTTTTCTTGATGAACAAAACTTACTTTATAAATAGTCCTCGTAATAATGTTTTATTGACAATTAATTTAAAAAAATCATTAATATTAGCGTTTAATTTATTAATAATTTTTAAAATAACGCCAGTGTTTCTATGAAAATAATTACGAAAGTGTTTTAACGAATAAACAAAGTCATTTTAAATGATAACAAATAAAGCTTTTATGCGGCATGATATTATACTCGTATTTCATGATAATTTCATGCGTTGAGAGCTCCAATTATTTACGTAATCTCGTACACCGAAATCATCAAAATTCATCTAAATACGAGTAGCAATGAGAAAACGTTGAGCAAATGAAATCAGCTGTTTCTCACCTTTCGGTGTCTAGACGTGCAAGCAGCCAGCGTAACCTACAATTTCCAACAATACCAATTCAATCGCTGAATATTATTCCGCAGGGCCGCCGATGTAAATGACCTCTATTCGCCTGGTATTAAGCGAACATTAAAATTCCCCTCCCTGTTTCAACAACTTGTTCAAATTCAATTAACATCGCATCCCAACAAATCGACCAAAATTCAACCATAAAAAAAAATAATAACTAAAAAAAGATATTTAAAGAATTAGTAAGCTCAAGAAATCACTAAATCAATTCACAAAATTGCATAACTTCGTAAAAACATTTTCCTTTCTTTAACCTTTCTCAATAATTTTATATATAACATTCTAATTCGGGTAAAATATAATTTTTTTAAATAAACATTATTAACATAATATTATTCCATTTAAAAATTAAAATTCTAAAATGTTGTGAGCTTTATGTAAATGTATTAAATACAAGTTACTAACATTTTCTATTTCTTTATTGGTGGGCTATTTCTCCTTAGAAATAGCCCACAATATTTTTCGCCCATTACAGATTTACAAAACTTTAAAAAAAAAAATCATCAAAATCGTATTAAAGAAATAAACAAAAATCCTAAAAATAGAATTAAAAATTGACCAAAATAATTGTTTACTTTAGAGATAACATGGAAAACCAGAGAAACCTCGACTCCATTTTTTCCTTCCCTTCAACTTTGATTGACAAATATTCTTCATCTGCCACACGTCTAATATAAAGCGACAACGAGAGAGAAAATAATGATCTTAATAAATCGAGCCCCCGAACTGCAACGAGTGTTGCGGTAAAGATAACGAGTCTAGACTCAAGATTTTTTTCTCCCCCCGCTTCTAGCGTTGTCTTTCATCACGCAATTTGCATTCGCATAACCAAAAAAAATTTCAATTTTCTCACTCAAAAACTTCGTATTCATTTTTAACTCTTTAGTTTCGAGGAAGATTCCGACAAACAAACCGTTTGACCCAACCAGCGCAGAACCAAAAATAAAATACCGCATCAGACGTCTATCACATAACCAGTTCCAAACTCCCGCGCTCAATTTCCAAATTAGCTCATTCAATAGTAATTCCTTCCACCAGAGATTTTCAACAAAATTAATCGTAAATTTATTTTTGAATTGAAATAAATTACGATGAAAGAAAAAAAAAATGGTAAAGTCACGTGATAAATTTTTTTTTACGAGTCGAGTTGTTGCGAAGTCAATGCACCGACCGCGATGAAGAAGACTATCGTCAACGCCTACCGCGTTTAACTTACCACACGTCTTCCACTCCCGTTTTTTTTTATTAGTACAAGTATTAATAAAAATCAAAATAGATAAATAACCAGCCACATTTTCTTCGTGAAAAGATTTTTTTAAAAAAAAATCCAATTATTACTTTTCAAAGCAACATAAAAGAATCGAAACTCGTTTAAAAAACCAATCAAAAATAACCACACGTAATCGTTTTGCATAAAAATATTTCACTCAAAATAAAATTCAAAATTTCATCTCTTAAAAAGGATAATAATCATCTTCGTTCAAAATAAGAGTTAAATAAACAATTATACAACAGCCAAACTAGTTAGCTGTGATAATTACGAGTACAGTATAATTGATTAATGCATAATGTGTCTCGTTCAATTTTTGTAAATTCACCTTTTTAAGCAATGAAACTTTTTTTTAAAAAAAAATACAGATGCCACCTCTACAAAGCACACTCAAGAAAGATTTTTAAAAAATCCACATTGTCATAAAACATTGTAAACAATATTTTGATCGGTACAAATAGTTTGCCAAATTTAACCAATGACTTTTCAAAAAAAAAATGAAAAAAAAAAATGTTTTGTAAACTCACCTCTCAGTTTCTCCTTCCTCCCCGCTCTGTTGAACCACCTGTTGACCGCCTTCGACCGTTTCCTGGGAGGGTGAAACCACGTTTCCAGGCGTCGTACTCTGCGCGTTAGTTGAGGCGGCGGTCGTTCCGCCGGTCTGTGCCGAGACCGAGATTCCAGCGGTGGAAGACGCCGAGGATACCGCACTTATCGCGTTCACCATCTCCGTTTGATTCATCGTTTCTTGAATGGGAACTGAACCAGCTATGGGTGGTACTACCTGTTGAATATAACATTGTGATTGTTGAGCTTGTTGTTGTTGCTGCTGCTGTTGTTGTTGCCCGGAAATAATAGCATTAGTTTGAACGTTCTGCTGTTGTTGAGAATATTCATTATTAGAGACGGGTGGATTTGAATAGAGGAGAGGAGGTTGAGTTAGAGACTGAGCTGCTATCACAGCCGGTTGTTGCGCGGAGTCGCCTGAAATCGGACCTTGCGAGCTAGAAACTACATGAACATCAACTTGAGAAGTCGTTGATAAAGAATGAGCGTAATCTAAAATGTTACCAGACTGTTGTTGCTGCTGCTGCTGTTGAGACTGAAGTGGCGGATAATCTTGCGTGACATTAGCTGTATTAGAAATGCTAGGAACATTAGACGTGTTAGTGTATTCAGCGTTGTTGGTAGACGCCGGAACGTTGAATCCCGGATGTTGTTGAACGTACTGCGGTTGAGGCGTGCGTCCCTGCATGTGCAGAGCGGTGTTAGTAAAATCTAAATTACCTTGTTGTTGCGTCTGCAAAATAATCGACACGGGATAATGATCGCAATTGACACCCATGTGAGACAGTTGATTGACGACCGAACCGGCGTTGAGAGGTAGCGATACTCCTCCAGCGGTTCCGAACTGTGCGTTTGGATCAATCGACCAAGACGAAGTGATAATCGTGGGCGCTCCGGATCCGTGTTCGATCACCACCGAATCACCGTGATGTAAAGAATTGGGTCCGCTCGAATTATCCGAACCGTTGCCTCCTCCGCTACTAATTCCACTCACCGTATTCGAATCCTTGTCTCCAGTCTCTCCGTGAGGTAAACTGGGCGGCGGCGGATCTAAGAAATCCATACATAACCACCTACCTCGTCTAAAAGGCTCACTCGACTCGATTTTCACCACTCGAAAGCGGTTATGCCATTGGATCTCAGGGTTTTGGACCACAGACATGGGAACAGTGGCTGGAGATTCCACCACAGTCACACTCACGTTCGAAGGAGTCGAATCTACATTCGTCGTGGCATGTTCGCCGCTATTTTCATTGTGCGTAAATAGCGAAATTTTCTGTCCGCTCGAGTTTATTAACGCCGGTGGTTGTTGTTGTTGCTGCTGCTGCTGAGAATACTGATGAATCAGCGCTTGATCATCTCGAATGCTGCTAAAAGCGTCCTCCGATGAGTAATCGTAGTCGGTTTTCGATATATCCACGCCCATTTCGGAGCTTAGATCGTCGGTGTGACTTTCGTCTAAATCATCGGCGCTGTCATCACCGCCATCGTTACTCAACCTCGATCCATCGGTTACGCTGGTGATCTGAAACGAAGATCCGGTCTTTTTCCGGGTGCTTCCACCGCCACCACCACCTCCGCCGACCACACCACTTCCACCGCCGCTGCTACTGTTGACCGGAACCGGCGTCGCCACTCCCATCGGTCGACCGTGAGCGTCGGTCAGCTGATGATGATGACTCATACTCTTATCTTCCACGCGGAGAATCTGAATGGGAACTGTGGGAGTGAATTTGACCGTTGGAACGTCCGCCCCACTCGTTAAACGAACGATAGGAACGCTGCCGCCACTACTTGCCGTCTCACTCGTTTTCCCGCTCACTCTTGTTTTACTATTTTGATTTATAGCTAAATCTGGACCATCCGCCATTACTAAAAAAAATTATAGTTTCGATAAGTTCAACAAAAATTTTTTTTTGATTGAATGATAATCAACAAAAAAAAATAAAGTTTATTTATTATTACTTAAAAGACCAATTACTTGTTTTCTTCCAACAAAAACGTCGATAAATAAGTCTTATTTTTCCCGGTTAAATAAAATAAAATTAAAAAAAAGGAAAAATAATAGAGAAGAGAAACAGTGAAGATCCTTTTTTTTTTCTCTCTCCTTCTTCTCTATATCTATCTGCTTACATGCAATGACCTCTATCACACACTTGACAAAAACACGAGCACAAGTGTAAAACCAGCCACACAAATAGGAATAGATGAGAAATAATAAGCAATTAATGAGCGATGTGTTTGGGTTGAATTTGGGCGAGGATGTTTGGGGAACGGCGGGCGAGGGATAATTTCTTCCATGTGACGTCGTCGTCCGACGATATGACCGACAAATTAATTGGGATTAGCTGCTGCTGCTTATTCACCGTCACTAGCATCATCTGGTTCGACGTCATAACGCACGATACGAAAATTTTGTAGCCCGCAAAACTGAATGCGAAACGAGTGAAAGAAAAAGGAGAGAAGAGATTTAACGACAACGTCGATGCAAATGATGTTGATGGCTCTTCGCCACACATTTTCGTCGCAGCAGCATATACTGGGTCATCGACATCGATTTTATTTTGCGAAATCACCGTTGCTTACATTACGTACAATTAGACTCCTCCTTACGTCAAACGTTTGTCTCTTCCATTTCCATTCAAAATTCAATCGTTTATTCCGGCTGGTGAACTGATATTTGCGCCGTCGTCTTCTTCAACATGGAAAAACAAACCCTCTCATTGAAAAATATGGAAAGATGGCGGAGCTGTTAAAGCGCGAAATGCATTGTGGGTACGCTCGCTGATCTAAATAAAATACCTGGACGGCCTTGGTCTCGTCCTCCATTCGTTCGATCCGAGATACACAAGCGCGAACGACTTTTACAGCGAATAAAAATACATTGGCGATTGCTACTCCTTTACTATCTAGATCCTTGAATTCTTTACTGTCTCGTGTCAGCACTAGATGGCGCTACAAGTTTCCAGAAAAACCGCACAAAAGCATTAAAATTCATAAATATAAATTCTAACATTTTATCTTATTATTTAATTGGTTTAAAATAAATATTATTTTTTTAAATAAAAAAAATTGTTTTTATTTATTATTTAATTAAATTAATTTTAGAGTGTTTTACTTTGAAAAATTCAAAGTTTCTGTGTTAAATACCGTTCAAACTTGCAATCTATATTTAAGCTTTAAAACGTTTTAATTATAAATACAAACTTTAGAATTTGGATGTTTTATACTTATTTGTTTATTTCTATCTTTTAATGCACTTTATCCCTTTCGAAAAATTTTCAAGATAAAGGGAGCGTCGCTGATAAAAATTTTCTAATCGCGCATGCGCCATGTGTCTGCATTGAATCCGTGATTGCCAGCTGCTTTTTGCTTGTGATTCATCATCAATGACAAATGGTGAGAAATATAATATAAATATTTTTAAAACTTAAGTTACATAATGTATGTAAAATTAGTATTGATAAACAGCTTTTTAAAATAAGTCATATGAGAGGTGAGCTATTTAAAAATGAAATTAAACACCGCCGCTGCGTGTGAATGGTTCGGAGAATCAGACGCTTGTATACGAATATTTAAATAAATATATTTTTCCCCCTCGATTATCTCGTAAGTTTACACTGAATTTTTATCAATAATTTCCAATTTCTATTAATAGAACCAAAAGTAGTAATTGAAGCAGCGAATGTAAAATTGTAAAGTAATTGAGTTGTTTAAACTTGTTAAATGATCTGTTGATTGAGGGGGTCATGTTGGCGGTTCTAGAGTTCACCGAGCTAATTCCTCAGCTTTTAGGGTCATTTTTCTATATTTGTAAAACGTTTAACCCGGTATATTTTATCCGGTCAAAATATAGGCGATTTCAAAATCTGATTACGCTAAATTTTTTTTGAATTTACTCTTTCATTTTTTCCCCCTCTGAGTAATACCTAATAGCTTTTGGCAGACATTCAATCTCTATTTACTCCAAACGCAAACTAGCTAGAATTATAGAGTGGAAAAAGAGAAACAGAATTTTTTTTTTAGTTATTGTACTTACAAACACAAAAATATAGAGGGCATTGGCTTTTTCGAAAGACAAAACTCTTATCCATTTTCTTTCAAATTCCCAATCGTTTTTCAATTTTTGTCATGCTTGATTTCAGATTAGATACATGCACAAGTGTTGAAAAGGTCAGAAAAGAGCTGGAAGAGAAGATTTTTTTTTATCTGCAATAGATCTTGGACAATCATCATCGTAGGATCGAAAAACAATGTCGTCTGGTAGACCCATCAAATGTGTAGTGGTTGGAGATGGTACCGTGGGTAAAACTTGCATGCTCATATCATACACAACCGACAGTTTTCCCGGAGAATATGTTCCTACCGTGTAAGTAACTATGCTCATAATTTTATATTTAAATAATACTCATTATTATTTGGGCATTTCTAGCTTTGATAACTATTCAGCAGCTATGATGTGCGATGGAATCCCAGTTAGCTTAGGTTTATGGGATACAGCGGGACAAGAAGATTACGATCGTTTAAGACCGTTATCATATCCCCAAGTAAGATTTTTCAAGTAATGTTTCCATTAAACAATATAAATTATTTTTTTTTTGTTTTTTCTTGCCTTAGACGGACGTGTTTTTGATCTGCTTCAGCGTTGTTAGTCCGTCTTCTTTTGAAAATGTCACATCCAAATGGTATCCAGAAATAAAGCATCACTGTCCAGATGCGCCAATTATTCTCGTAGGTCAGTCAAACGCTTTCCATAAGCTTATTCACGCGCCCCAATCTTGTTAAGGCCGGTTTTTTTGTATTGATGAGTTTTGATTGATTCAGGAACTAAAGTCGATTTGAGGGAAGATAAAGATACGCTTGCACTGCTTTCAGAACAGGGATTTTCACCTATTAAAAGAGAACAAGGACAAAAATTAGCCTCGAAAATAAGAGCGGTTAAATATTTGGAATGTTCAGCTCTAACGCAAAGAGGCTTGAAACAGGTTTTAATCTCGTTACATTTTTCGAAAACCATGCCATATTGACATTTTTTTTTGATATTTAGGTATTTGACGAAGCTGTAAGAGCGGTGTTGAGGCCAGAACCTCAGAAAAGACGAGTGAGAAAATGTATTATCGTCTAATCAAGAATTTCTAAGAGAATAGTCGTATTTAGTCATTTATATATTACACATTCTTAATTCTTGATCCATCTTTCTTTTTGCTATCATTATGTGCCCAATGAAAACTTTTTTAAAAGTTTTTTTTTGTTTTCTTTTTTTTTTTAAAAAAAAAGATTGGTTTTTGCCATACAATATATTATTTAGTGATATTACTTGGCTCAATTTCTAGTTTCACATCGTGTACTTAATGAGTTAGGTTACACTTAGCCAATTATCGTGAGCACTGTAAAAGAAATAATTATTAAATTACTTGTAATTTAAATTATTGCATTATGGATGATAAAAAAGGCACTATCATAAGCTCGCCAATGAGATTTTTTTTATAACTACCGGTTTGCCATTTCGATTTTTCGAGGAATTTTATAATTATGGTTGCTGTTGATGCATTTTATAGCCGCGGTGAATCTCGTCATCTGCTAACTACATTTGCCTTAATTATCTAACTTATCTTTCAATATTTCGATTAGATGATGAATTCTTCGCAGTGAAAACTACGAATATTTGTTTTATTTTTTTGTTTTTGTTTTTGCATTTTTTTTTTTTAAATCATTATTTTGTGTAGTACTATTTAAGGTTTGATAAGTAGTCGTTGTTATTGTGTTAATATAAACCAAAAAGATCGATTAAATTGAGAAGTATAACAAATCTTAGCTTTATATTTTATTTCTTAGCTTTCAATTTTCGAATTTTGTATAAATATAATGCAATTATTTCTAATTCAATATGAGAGACGACGTAAATAAAAGGAAATGCGCACTGTCGTTGAATAGGAAATGTTTGGTACATCCGTTAGCCGGTTTGAATAATTCAATTCTTAAAGCGCAGACAGCAGCAACAACCCCGCAAAGATTACACGTGATGCAAATCTAACATAAATTTAAAGTTAAAATAATAAAATCAATTAGTAGGGAAATTTCTACCATAAATAATTTATTAAATAAGTGACAATTGGAATATTAAAGCAGTTTCCTCATGTCATAATACATGTAATACCTACCGGTATTTTTTGAAACAGATTTGCACTCCATTTTAAAAATATTAAATTTCCCGCTTTTATATTTGCTACAAAGTGACTAAAGATGGCGCTGCTACCTACTTTCCTTCACTATTCACGTATACCAGAAAAATTATTTATTATGAGGTAATTTGTTGACTTTCTGGGTATTTCAGCCTAATTAACAAATCAAATATTGCAAAGGATATAAATTTTATAATGTGTACAATAAACATATACAGGACATGTGTGAAATAATGATATTTAAATAAGAATAATTACTTTTATTGCCGGTTTAAAAATTAATGTACGCAGCATACTATAGCCTATTCCACAACAAAATACTGCCCTGTATAATAATTACTATGATAATAATAATTATTAAGTTAATATTATTTTGAAATTCAAAAAAAAAAAAAAAATTATATTTCGTAACATTTGCTTAATAAAATTAAACTAAATATTTATATTTTTCATTTTTGTACCGGTAATATCTTAGCAGAGAAAAATAATCTTAATTTCTATCAAAATCTACCTTGTTTATACAGTATTATTATAACTACCGTATTATCCGAAACTATTTTTTTTTTAAAAAAAATTACAATTAAGATCGTTTAGAAAATGTACTGTAATAAACTAAAATACTAAATAATTAATACGATATGCACATGCAAGGAAACAAATTATTAATTTTAAAAAAATAGCAATAAACACTAGGCTATACAGTTCTGAAATAAATAAAAAGAAACTTATACGGTAATAGCGTAAATAAAAATATAGGCCTACCGGTATTTTTTTAAAAAAACATAAAACTTCTTAATATACGTAATTACAGTATATTAATATATATTTTTTTAAAGTTACTTGTACCGTATGTTGAAATAAAACATAAGACCATTTTTTTTATTGCCGTTTAAAAATTTAATAAAGAAATAAGACTAATCTTATTTATTTAAAACTCCAAGAGCTATTTCTCCTTCATTTATTCAGAAGAAAATAATGTATCCGAGTGCGCAATTAATTGCTTAATATTACAATCAGTTACAGATCAACAAATCAATGATGAACTCAGTAGAATAAGCCTTTCAGCACCATTTTTGAAAGCAGGGACAATCAATTAGAAGCGCAAGAACGTAAATCACCCAAAGAGGCTAATAAACCAATAGCGTAGCCAGTATTAAAAGTCTATTAGAAAGAGTGGTAGGCTATATCACGTGGTACCTACCTAACAAGGATGACTGATATATTCACCTGGCGAGAGGAATGTATTTCATTCACTTGAGCAATAGGAGAAAGAAGAAAAAAAAAATAATTTCAAAGTAATTAGGGTTTGTAAATGATGTTTGTTGAGGCGGAGCAAATGTCTTATTGTAAAAGACGATGTAACCAACCCACCGTGTTCACACGGGTTCATTTGCACTCCTACTAAACGCCCCATTACTAGCCATCCCAGCCAAAGATCGCGCTTAAGCTTTTTTCCAAGACCCCGACCTGCTCTCATCACTTGATTACTAAACTCAATAATTCGGAAAAACGATCATTAAGCATAAATAATGAACTTTTTTTAAAAATAAAAAAAAAAAAAATTAAGCAATGTAATCCCGTTCTTTAAGAATACAAATAAACCCGATAAAATGAGGGATTGTATGTTTAGAAATATAATAACAAATGTGGAAGTATCGTATAAAATTCGAAAATCGAATCAAAAATTATTATTATTTGGTAAATTTTTCGGTTCTTCAATTCTATTTGCAACCTCTTTTGATGGATCTATCAACCAAATCCAGCTCTTACAATCGGACGGATTTTTCGTCATCAACTAGTCACTCGACGGGATTAATAATTACGGGTAGAACACGTGGAATTGACGGTAAACAAAGCGGTAGTTTGCTCGGTGCGGGGGAAAAGTCAACGAGTAGTAGTAAACGCTGCGCGAAACGTAAGCTGCAATCAGCATCACCTGTTGAGTGCATGAACAATTCAACGCTGTCTGAAACGTCGAGTTTAGAGATTAACCGGCTGAAAAGTGACTCGAGTGACCCAACGATTATGATCGAGGAATCAACGGGTGTCAAAGGATGTTCACCGTCCGGGGTAGGAACCACCGTACCTGCCGTCGCGGTCCCCGCAAACTCCGCTGCGACAGATCTAATGAGTTCGAATCATCAATTGAACGACGTTGTTAGTAAAAGTTGGGACTTTTCAAATGTGGGATCGAGTATGAAGATGGTGAAAAGTATGAATAATAATAAAAAACGTCAAGTATCAATCGTTAGCAATAGCCTGCCAAGCGACAATCATTCGTCGAATCAACAAAACGTCCATTCAGGTAAAAAAAATAATAAACTTAATCTTTATCGTATTTTTAAAAATAAAAATAATTATTACCTGCATTGAATTTCCACGCAAAAAAACTTTTCGAATGAGTTTTGATTAAAATTTTAAGAAACAATTTCAAGAAATTTAACATTTTGGTGTAGCTTAAAAAATATTTTTAACTG
>JAQGAY010001601.1:0-13644 GCA_034698085.1 Polydesmus angustus
CAAACACCAAAGCACTAAATTGCGTCGTAAAATAAACAAATACACTAAAACCTGTCTACAACGAACGTCCGTACTAAGGTACAAAACATTTCCCCTCCCAATTGTTTTTTTTTTTATGAAACAAAAAGTGCAGCTTTAATTATTTATTAACGTGTGTTTGGTTATTTATAAAAATAAAATTCCTGTACATTTTCAAATGCTTTTAACTTTACCAAATTTTTAATATACCGGTAATAAACAAACTGAAGTACTTGTAGCAATAAGTAGGAAATTCCATTTACAGTATTTGCCTTTTAAGTTAAATATATCCTCCTAGGTTAAATGATGTACCGGTACTGAACATTATGGATAAAAAACCTTTAACAACTTATGTAAAATTTAAGAAGCTGAAGGTTTTAGTTTTTAGATATTTTCTGCATTTATTCCATTAAAAAAACATTTTTAACCCTGTTTAATTCAAAAACAAGATTTAAATATGTATCCTGCTTGAAAGAAACGATATTTTAGCAAATTTCGCCCATTAATTGCTCAAACTTCTTAACTGGGTTTTAACCCGCGCAATTAGAGAGTTTATTAAACCATTCATCTTAATAATAATTATGAAAAAAAAAAACCTTGTAAACATTTCGCCTTAAATTCTGAGTAATATTATTTGCACCCTAGATTTACTTCCGGAAATTGTTGGAACCGGCCATTGCTCTCAGTGCACCAACCACGAGGTAAACCAAGCCGGAAAGGTCATGCTTTACATCCAGGAAAACTACCCTCGGGAATACAATCAATTAGAGAGGAAGTACTCGTCGGACAACCACTTGCAAGACGAAGAACGTTAATCCACCAACCAAAATCATCCACCTTATATATTATTAAATTAATTATTATACTCGATTTGTTAGCGCGATGAAAAGAGTTTTCAGAGATGACTCGTGTCGATTTCTTAGCCTCATTTTTAGAGGTAAATAAAGACAAACAGTTACTTTTTTTTTTACAAAAAAAAACAAAACATATAAACAAATATATTTTATTTTGTTTCACTCGGAAACGAAAAGTATGCGAGCCGTGTTTCTCAACCGGAGTCGATTAATGAGTCGTGAAGCAATAAAAATTGAGAAACGCTGGTTGTTTTCGTTTAAAAATGTACGTAAACAAAATGTTGAAATGGCAAAGTAAAGAATAGCGGTCAATGTATCAATCTGGTAAGCGTCACCTATCGCATCGTCATCAGCCGTTGTTTACATCCGACACCTAAATAACAATTTTAACATCTAAATAATATTATTCTAGATTTTTAATCTAAATGTTATTGGCCACTAAATATTAGGGTTCAATTCGGAGCGCGACCTGACTTACGAGTTCGCATCTGCTCCTACCGGATATGACAACTACATTTATTTTTAGGATAATGACGCTGGCGTTTATGCTAATTTTCGTCATCGCCCCAAATAATACCGCAGCAAATCCTCATCCAGATATCAAACACTGAAGACAGTAACAGTATTTATCTTTTTTTTTAGCACGTATTTCGTAATTAATGATCACTCGCAACAAATAGCTAACAGAAATCGTTTTCAACCTTAAAAGGTAGAAACTAGTTTTATGTAACAATTATTTCATTTTTAGTATGTTATTATTATAATGTTTATAATATTAATATGCAAAAATTTTTGGTAACGCTTGAGGCGTCCTGTTCCAAAATGATTTAAATCCGTTTTGTTCAAATTATAAGTTTAATGTGGATTCTTACTACCCTTGAATCAATTTTTAACGTCACTAATGAGTCATGACCAATATAATTGCATAAACTGTAATTTTTTTCATTTATCTTATATTAAGCTTCAATGCCATTAAATTCACAAATATTTTTAGTACAGTAACGGCAAAATCAAACCAAGCAGCAACAATTCCGCTATTGGAAAGGAACAACTGTGTAAACAGCTTTATTAATCTTAATAAACGACTGTTGTTTATAGAACCACTACCGATACAGTGATAGCAGATAAATGAGTCTAAACAAGACTGGGAAACAAATGAATCAATCATTTGAAATGGGAACATTTCTTGAAGAAATTCGAAGGAGAGGTTCCCTTTTCAAAATGACTGATTTAATAATTATTATTCTGCCTGCTAACTTAATTTTAATAATGTAAATTCGGTAGTAATTTAATGTACCGTATTGTTTTTTAGTTGATGTTTATTGGTTTGAATGTTTATTTTCCACAAATAGACTAAAAAAACCGATCATATCATCAAATCAACCGCAAACTACGACGTAATAGAATCAGCAATCTGCATCGTATCAGCAGCAATAACAATCATAGCAGTGTGATGACTCATCATGACAACAGAATCTAATGGTAAATAAAGAAAAAGAAAAAATTGGTTTTTATTATTTAAGGGGAGGTGTTGCTGAACGTAAATTTTTTTTAAAAAAATGCGTTAAAATTAATCGTTAAAATAAAACGTTGTTTACAAAAATCGTATTTATCATAAAATTATAAAGCCATTAAAAAAAACTAGCCTCGAAAAAATATTTTAATTTATATTGTCCCAAAACAAAATGTCACCAAAAAAATTCAAAACAAAATACCGTACTGCGTTCAATACGAAAATTACAGCATACAGGCTTTGTTAACGCCACACCATGCAGAATAAAATTAAAATTTTGGGGACAATTTTCTTTATTAATATATTGATGATAACACCTTTGTTATGCAGCGAACAATCTTATACCAATCACTAAAACTTTTTGAATGCAGCCTGAAAAACGTCCTCCACGCCTAGCAACCGCGCAACGCGTGATTGCCACCTTACCTCAAAATAAAAACCTTAATTTGGCACTAGCACCCATACGAGTAGGGCGGAATAAACAATTACGCCTAATTACTCGAATTACCCGTGTTTAAAAACGGAAAATTACGTCAAACAAAAGATAAAGTAAAATAAAGTACCTGCGAAGAAGGAGAAGAATTTTGTTTGCCTAAATTTGGCCGTGAACATCAACCCTCGACGCGATGAACCATCTACAGACTCCCTCGCACAACGCGGCTGACGTTGAGCACGTGGCCTCATGATTAACAGTTTCAAAGTCAAGCTGCAAAACAAGGTTAAAATAAATAAACACGAAAAGAAGGAATTTCAATGTAAAATGCGAGAAAAATTGATGAAATTTTAAACAGACTAAATAAAACAAAAAGTGAGTTTGAAATGATGTTAGGGAGGTCAAACACTCAACCAATTAACCTAAAAGAAAACAGATTATTTAAAAAAATAAAACAATAAATTATTACTTTATCTTCCACAAACGATAAATAATAGCGTTGTTTTGAATCGCGAGAGGGAAATGTGTAGTTGTTAGAAAGACCGACAGAGGACGCTTTAGTGCTCGCGCTTGGTAAAAGAATATTACGGGTACAAAAATAAAAAAACAAAACAAAAAAAAATAATGTACACAGACAGGATCTCTATTTAAAGTAGCGCAGGTTTTAGTTAGAAACATAAAATATTTAGAAATTCCATATGATTACGCATTGTCCTAGTTCTTTAGTGTTTTTCAGAGGAAATGATAGATAAAACGCAGTAAAATTCGAGAAAAAAAATTAAATTTATCCTAAAAAGTATTAATAATGTAATGTACATCGACAAATAATAAGGAAAAATTTGTTCGTTTTAAAATCAATTAAAAATTTCATAATTTTTTTAAGACATAATTTTGCTCATTTTTTTAAAAATTTTAATTTTTTTAAAACATTTGTTGATTTTCTGAAAAATTCAGTTTGTTTCCCAAATAATTTGTTAATTTTCCTAAACGTTTGCTAGTTTTTCTAAAAAAAAATGTGCTAATTATTTTAAAAATTTTGTTAGATTTTCAAAAAAAAAAAAATGCTCTTATTTTTCATATTTTTGATTATTTTCCCCAAAAAACTTCTTCATTTTCCTACTTTTAAAAAAATTTATGAGTTTCCTTTTTTTAAATACCGGTACATGTAAATGGTAAACAAGTGAATTATCAAGTTATAAAAGGAAATGTATGGAAAACACGTGAATTTTCAAGTTGTAAAAAGATAAAACCAATAACGTGTTTTGATATTCTTCCAACTTCGATGCAAAATCAAAATAAGCTATTGAAATTGTTGTTAATTTTAGAAATTTGTTCGCATACTCTCATTCAAATACACGCAACACTCAAAAAATAAATCTTTTTTTATGACGTCTAATATGGTGTTTGAACGGTAGCCTATAATAATTATTTGCTATTGGAGTTTTGCCATTTGTTATTTTGGTTATGTAATTGTCTTATCAAAAAAAAAAAAAAAAAGCTTAAGTGAAATATTTATTTATTAAATACAGTATAAAGCCGCGCTTATTCCCTTTTCGTATTCTTAAACTCGTATAAGTATTTACTTAAAAAGATTGGTAAATAATTAATGACATAACGTTATTACCCTGTCACAATCGCTGGCCATTTTATCCATTCTTTTCATAAGTGGATTCATTCTACAATTTTTAACTCAATTATAAAATAAGTGTTTCCTTTTCCCAATTTTTTTATGTTCGATTTTTGAATGCATTTATTTTGTTAAAAAATAATTTTTTCCAAGAATAAATCTTCCGCGCATAATGAAGCGCATGTACATGTATTACGAATCTTTTTTTATTTAAATAAAAAAATGTAACAAAATACTCAATTTTTTTTTAAAAAAAAAAAAATAAATAAATAACAAACAACTAAAAATAGCAGAGTGTTTGTTAAATTCAACACTGTCGACCACAATAAGAACAGGTCAGCGCGAATAAAAACCCTCAAACATGACCCGAGTATCCGTTTTCACTCGCGACTTGAATGACTAAACTTAATAAAAAAAAAAGCTTTTCATATTTTCTTTTTCTCTTATTAAACGTTTGAAATTTCATTTAAAAATAAAAAAACTCGAACAATGTTACCGGGAACGTTCCAGCTGTTTCTATTATTGGCTTTAATTCGGAATTTTTCGGTGGGAAAATTAGTTACTGATTCCTGGAAAATTCAGGACTACCTTCAGCCAACCGAATGGGTATTTGTTTGGTTTTTTAAGCAAATAAAATGAAACTTTAAGTTCTTAATTATTCAAACAGGATTACGGAAGATGCGTAATTCAAGTAATAATTATTAAAAGTCGTAAAGAATCATTTAATTAAATAATATCGTTTGGTTTCAGTTAAACGCAGCGAATAACTACTGCA
Source organism: Polydesmus angustus (assembly GCA_034698085.1). NCBI lineage: Eukaryota > Metazoa > Arthropoda > Diplopoda > Polydesmida > Polydesmidae > Polydesmus > Polydesmus angustus. The sequence continues at coordinate 5,221 of JAQGAY010001601.1, forward strand.
AGAAAATGGTAATAATTAATTTGTTTTCTCAATAAAAAGTAAAACTAATAAAATTAACAGTTTTAATTGTATTAAAATGCAAATTGTAATATAACTTTCACTATTTTTTTTAAACAGAAATTTTAAACTATGAAATATTAAGACAAAAAAATTTAAGTTGTCTTATTTTTTTTTAAAAAAAAATGTTAGTTTACCTTTAAAAAAAAAACTTTTTCGGTGGGCTTATTAAACCTATCATTAACGCATAAATGTATTTTATTACCCTCATTGTCTTTACCTCATGCTTTAATTAGCCTTGTAAGCGGTTGATGCTGGTGTGTTTCCTGCTCAACACAAACGTGGTTAGTTGGCGCATTTAAACTCAATTCACTAATTAATTATAAACCGTAACACAAAATAATTTAATAATTACAGCTAAAATCGGAAGCGATCGACGAAATGCCGGGAATAAATGAAATGCACGGAAAAGAATTAGCGGAAAAACACGTAACCCAGCGTTAATTAATGACTGTGATTAAATAATACAATAAAAGGATGAAAACGCTTAGAAAGAGTGGACTTGGAAACAGAAAATGACGCATGAAACGCAAAATGCTTTGATCGAGTGTGACAACGTTGACATTAAAACTGTGAGAGCGCCTAATTGCTCAAATCAAATGTCATTCGCCTCAATTTAACCCTTATTTTAATTGATTAATAGGTGGAGGCTTACTACATTTGCATAGTCAACATTCTGCGTCAGGTACGTGTGCAATTAACTTTTCGCTAAAAAAAAATATTATTGTTTTATGAAGCGTATAAATCGTTTCAAATAGGCGTGTAATCTCAGACAACTGCTAATTGGAATACCGGTACCTAAGGCGCATTCAACAGGTGATGATGCAACGCAAAATCTAGCGCCGCCACTTTGGGAAATAGAAAACAAATTTCTAGGAACCCCACATCAACAAACACCCGCCGTGACCAGGTGCCACTGTTATAAGGGTACCCCTCGTCACCGGAAACCCATGTCTACCAAACGCCCTCGCTACACGGGTACCCCTCGTCACCGAAAACCCGTTTCTACCAAACGCCCTCGATACAAGGGTACCTCTCGTCACCAGAAACCCGTTTCTACTAAACGCCCTGGCTACAAGGGTACTTCTAGTCACCAAAAACCATTTTTCACCAAACTTTCCACTTTCCTTAGCACCTCTCGTCAACAGAAGTCTTTTTTCACCAAGCCCCCCTGTTGCAAGAGTACCCATCGTCATCAGAAGCCCTTTTTCACCATACTCTCCTGTTGCAAGAGCACTCCTCGTCACCAGAGGCCCTTTTTCACCATACTCTCTTGTTGCAAGAGCACCCATCGTCACCAGAGGCCCTTTTTCACCAAACTCCCCTGTTGCAAGAGCACCCCTCGTCATCGAAAGCCATTTTTCATCAAACGCCCCAGTTACAAAGGTAACCTTCTACACCAGAAACCTTCCTTCAGCAAACGTCCGTCTCATGCAGGTACCCTTCTTCCCTGGAAGTCCTTCTTTACCAGACGCCACTATTACCCAAGTACCCCTTTTTACCGGACACGGTTTCCCAACAAACACTTCTCTTACCCAAGTACCGTTTTTTATCGGACACGGTTTCCCAATAAACACTTTTCTTACCCAAGTACTCTTTTTTACCAGACACGATTTCCCAACAAACACTTCTCTTACCCAAATACACGTATTCGCTGGACACCATTTTTCACCAGACGCCCTTTTTATCTAACAAAACACTCTTTTCCACCAAACACTCCTCTTTACTGGACACCCTTTTTCATTAAACGAACTTCTTACCTGGGTAGCTATTTTTACCGGACACCTCATTTCACTCCACCAGATACTCCTCTACACTGGACACCATTTTTTATCAGACGCTTCTCTTATCCAGATACTTTTCAACACGGTGCACCGCTCTTAACCGAATATACCTCATCACCGAATGCCTCACATTATCAAACACCCCTCTTCACCGGAGGTCCCACTTCATTAGACACCACTCTTCACTGGAAGCTCCACTTCAACGAGCATCCCGATTTACTAGACAATCTTCTTCACCAAATAACCCTCTTACCCAGCTACCATTATTTCCTGAACACCCTATTTAACAAAACACTGCTCTCCACTAAATGCCCCACTTCACTAGACACCCCTCTTTACTGGACACCGATCTCTATTGGATATACCGGTACGTCTTCACCAGAAACTAGACTTCACCAAACACCTTTCTCGCTGGAGTACCCTTTTTCACTAGGCACCCCTTTTACTCAGGTACGATTATTTTCTGGATACCCCTTTCCAGTGGAAGCCTCTCTTTACTAAACACCTCTTGCACCAAATGCTCCCCTTCCCCGATAGCCCCCTCGTCAAATGCTACCTTCAAAGGACATCTTTCTTTACTAGACGTCATTTTTCACCAAGCATCCTTCTTTACAGAACTCTATTCTTCACTGGGCACCTCTCTTCAAAGGACAGTTTTATAAAGCCAAATAAAAAAACCTCATCAATGGACCAACATTATTTAAATATTTTCAAAATAAAAAAAAAAATTTTTTTTTAGTCTTTTCTATAATTAAATTTTTTAAGAGAATTTTTTGCGGACGACACATTTAATAATTTACAGTACAGTGTATTAATATTTCTGTACTAATACTGTTCAGGGGATACAATAAATGTTTGCACGTACAGTATTAGACAGAGTATGCTTACCAACGTTTGCAGACTTTTGTAAGTTTATTTACAAATTCAACGAGTCTTCAGTACAAATAATTGTACATGTACAGTGTTTCTATTTCATTTTGACAATAATTGTAAGCACTAAAATGTAGTTGATTGTCAGCTCAACAACATTTTCTATTTTCAAACTGATACGAGTTTTAAACACTCTTATTAAACCTACTATCATAGCATCGCTTCGTTCCTGTTCAACAGACAATAATATTTAATATTTATTTTATTCTTGACAGTCCGTTACCGAGAGGTTTCACTTGCATAAGAAATAATAAAAGAAAGCGAAATCAACCTTGAAGAAATTTAATGAATAGAAAAAGTGGTTTTAAAGTGGCTTTACTATTTACTCATGCCCGTAAATTTACTTATTTAGTACTCAATTCGGCAGAAAATATAAATTTATAACTGCGAATAAAAATGGTTTTCATTATTTTACCATGTATTTATTATATAGTGTCGTCTTCGCGTCGTGTGCAGGCATAAACTAAAAACTCGAGCGTAATAAAAATTAATATTACGAGTATTATAAGCATAAAAATGAATATTGGCAACAATTTTTAACATTGTGAAACTAATAATAATAAAAAACTGAATTAAGAAGAACGAGGTCGATAAACAATAAACGGAAAGAAGACAAAAAAAAATCAATTTTCAGAAATAGCGCATGCGCTATTCAGTTACATGTAAGCAATACCGATATATCATTTTCATAATGAATTAAACCGAAAAATAAATAGAATTTTAATAAATTCAAGTGAAGCAATTACGATGATCGCAGGAGGCTCTTCATTGAAGGGGGGTTCCCGATTGAATGAATGCTCATTAAACGCAATCACTTCCGGTCACCTTGACATAGAACGCTCGTCGGAAGTTGGAGTTCCGGTGGCCTCTGCCGAAACAATAACAACAACCGCGCTTTCGCGTAACAAACCAATCATCTTTCTACGCCGTGACGTCATTTATTCGCATGTATATAACGCCGGAGTAGGAATATTTTTTTCTTAGAAACTTGTTTTACGATGAAAAATCAGCTAATTTTGTGCTCGGCGCTAATCTTGGTGTTTGGTTTGGCGGCGATTGGTCTGACCGACGCGGCAGCGACCACCCCTCGGATTCCCAACAGCTGGGTACGTACTTTGAAATCAAGATTCGTTCACTTCTTCAAATCTAATCATTCAAATTCCAATTTTATCTATGAATTAAGAATGTAAAAGAGTGCAACAACAGCGCAAAGGTAATTATATACTGTATATAATTATATTTTTTTGGTCTTTTAAATTTACTTTCGATGGCATAATCGATTTTTTTGCAACAGGTGCGCAACGTCAGAGAAATTTGTGGCAAAAATAACGTAAATCAATTTAAATTAAAAATATATTACAGCGTTTTAATATTAATAATGAGACGACTTTTAGACAAATCACAATGATATTGAGGACTGCATCTTGAAAGGCCTCAAAGTGGTACAGTTGATTAAATAATTGCCTCAAAATAAAGTAATTAACATTTTTTTTTTTTTTGACGAATTAATAATAGTATGATGGATTAAATGTAAACTTAGAGGACGCCAAAAAATTGATTGACGCATATGAAGCACCATCCACGGTAACTATAAAAAAACTCTACCTACTTCTCAATCGGAGCTGGTTGACTCCGCCCATACACTCTGTTTACAAATTACACAATACTGTACATGTACATGAGAAAAAAAGAAAAAAAAAAAACCTTTTGAAATCACGATACAAAAAATTTTCCCATTCGCAATATAAAACATTAACAACAATAACTTTTATTTTATTTATTTACTATTGACAATATTATTTTGCGTGCTTTCTGTAGATTAAAGCTGCTTTGAAACGTGACGTTGGACGCTGCACCGTGTCGGCTAAACAACGGAACTGCGTTTACACAGTCCTTACAAAAGTAACTCGATTCTAAATCTAAATATCTAATAGATTAGATTTTAAATAAATATACTGCACTTAATTAATAAAATCCGTCGTATATTATATATAGGCGATTTACAGAACAATTGCTGTACATGGCAAAAAGAGCAAATTACACGGTGAAAATCACAGATTTCACTACAAAATAGCAAAATTGCTCATAAAATATCAAAAACTATCGACAGTGCCATCGATAATATTTACAATAGTTTTCTATTTTATAACGCATAAATCATTTTAATGTGCACAACAAAGTTTTGAGATTTAGTTTTTTTCTAAAAGCCACAAAAAATCCCAGAAATTACACGAAATTCTCCAAGAAAGCTTAATCCGGCATTGCCCCGAGGTTCTACGTACTTTATACGGCAAAACCAAAACCAAAATTATTATTTTAGACCAAGTTTAAAAAAGCATCTTTCACCTCTTTTTTGTGGCTAAGTGATTAAATCTGCCAGCAATCGGATTTCAAGTATTATTAATATTATAGCTTCCTTAAAATTATAGGCCTACATTTCGCAAACATTAATAATTTTATTCTTACGCGTTTGGCATTTTTTTTTCTTTCCCGTGAAACTAAATCACATTTTTTACCCCATTTCTTTCGGTTTCATTTGTTTTCTTTTATTTTCAACTTGTTTTAACCATCCTTTCCTTGATTGATTTGATGGGACACTTGATCATCCTAATTTCCTAAACTACCGGGTATTAGGGGTATTAGGTTTATACTTCACGGGTTGTGAAGTTTTTGTTGTTTATAATAATTATTGCTGTAAATATTATTTTCTCGTAATGTAATTTTATTTCAATGCGTTTAAGATACTGCAATTAATCTTTACAGATATAAGCCGTGTTTAATTGTTCTGTCCCCATAGACATCTATGTTGTTTAATTTTGGTTTCTATTTTAATTTAATTTTTCTTTAATTCAGTAATGCATAATTATCATCTATTTATAACTAATGAGTAATGTCGTTTTAGCGTTGCAAGATGTTCCCTAACGCGAGAGCCTAGAACAGCGGTTAACTTCCGGGGATCCGATCATCCGATGGAACGACTTCAATTTAATAATATTGATAAATAAAAAAAAAGTTAAATTTCAACCTGCAAATACGTTGACTCGCTCACCATGTGTTTCTATAATAAAATTACCTCGTACTATACAATTTATAAAGAAAAAGTTTTGCTTTTTACATCTTTTTATAAGAGAAAGTTAATAAAGTATTGACATTGTATTATGATCCAAAAATAGAAAGAAAAAAAAATTCGCGCAAACAAAATCTGATTATTTTAAACGAGGTACGATAATTGAAATTTAGGAGAAATTTAAGGAGCGCTAAATAGATTTTCAGAGCACGTGGACTACCAAGTGGCCTTTCATTTAAAGAGGGTAATTTGCATGTGTTTCCCCGCCCAATTTCAGACTCTTCTTCGTTTTGTGGGACAAAAGATGTCAATCACCGAAAACGAGTGTCTCTTCACCAGTTTTCCACTCTTTTTTTTTTTTTCATCCTCTTTTACTGAACATAAACCGAAGCCAATAATTTACTTTTAAAAACGATCGCAATTAGAAACCTTTCGGTGTTTAAAGCCACGTGTTTGCGCATGCGCTTCAACGAACATTAGATTGAATTTTATTTTTTTCAAAAAAAAAATTTAAAATTAGAAAGTGTTTAAAAGAGACACAACTTCTACTTAAAATATTTCGACAACGTCTATTATAGTCTATTACCAGCCTCGTATTTTACTTTTTTTTAATCCCTGCGCACAACGTCGAGTGAATATTCAAATTGTATTCGGTGAGAAAATGTTTATGAATATTTACGGCAGTGTAAAGCGATGAGAGAAAACGTTTTCCAAGCGTAAAGTGTCAATCTGAGAGGATTTCGCTCGCCTCAATCTTTTAATCTCGTTTAAGCTTCATTATTTCGGCCTAAGTTGTTGATGGATCAGTGTCAGGAGGCTTTACTTCCGCCTTCGAAGAACCTCATCCGAAAATTTAGCCCTTATTTCAACTCTCCTTTCCCTCACTGGTGGCAGTCTGACTGGTGGCGCTACACTCCATTACAATACGGTAAAATACGTTTACAACGAACCCTGTATAAAAAGGAAACCTTAATAAGCGAACGCAAAAAGTTGGAAACGCAATGTTAAAACAGCTCTCAATTGGAAAATCCGTGTAACCCATTTTAAGCACCAAAGTTATTAATGCTAGTACAATGTACGAGGGATATTTGTTAAGTAAGTTTCCCTCATCAAGAAAACGCAAAATAATAATGACAAAATTACAAACAATATTTATTTATTTTTGTACACTATTTTTCTCTATACACTAGAATTTTCCCCCCTTTCCAACCATTTCCGGTACCCAAGCAACAGCTTTTTGATGACCACTTCGTAAAAATCTGGCGCCAATTTTTGCTGATCAATTTGTTTTTCAATTTTAATAAATAAATTGAAAAAATTAAAACAAACTGATAAAAAAATGATTGATAAACAAATTAAAAACGAATTGAAAAAAAAAATTGATTAAAAACGTTGGAAAAAAAAGCAAAAAAAAAAAAAAAAATGACAAAAAATTGACAAACAAAATTGAAAAACAATTTAGAAAATAAAAATAAAACATCGAAAAAATATTAATAAAAAAGAATTGATAAAGAAATTAAAAAAAAAATTGATGAAAAAAAAAATAGAAAAAAAAAATTGATCTGCGAAATTTGGCGGCCGATTTTTAAGAAGTGGTTGTCAAAAATCTGTTGTTTAGTAACCGGAAATGCTTTGAAAAGGATGCAAATTACAGTAAATGGAGAAAAATAGTGTACAAAGGTAAATAAATATGGTTTGTAATTTTATCATTCTTATTTTGCGTTTTCTTGATGAGGGAAAACTTAGTTAATAAATAGCCCTCGTATAAACACTGCTGAGAAAAAAGAAAATTGAAAAACGGAATGGATGCAGTCATACTCAGGTCATACTGTGCTCAGTTAAATTATAAAGCTATTCTTTTTGAAAGGTACAAAAAAGAAAAATCGTCTGCTAATAATTTAATTAAAATAATTAAAGTTTTTAAAACTCACTTTAGAAAATAAAAATAATAAATGAATAGTTATAGGAAACAGGGAATGAGTAACAAGAAATTTGGAACAAAGCAGCATGGGAATGGTTTTACGTCAGGTGAAAATCTACCGAAATTATATTAGAGAAATATTAATATATTCAACTGCCGTCGACGGACCCTCGTATTATCATTTTATTTAATTTTTATTCCCTCAATAAAAATGGAAAATGTAAAAAAAAAAATTTTTGTCTACTAAACAATTCCGTTATACGCAGGTTTTACTGTACTCAACCGAAATAAAAAATAAAAAATCTAACTACAATAATGCATTTTTTTATTTAGCCCTAACGGGCATATTTTTTTTTTAAAAAAAAAAAATCTAATTTAACTTGCATAAAAAGGGGTTATTTTTTTATTGGAAAACTCTCCCTGCCAATGAAGACCTAAAATAACACTTATTAAGGGTGCTCAACGTCCCGAGGCCATATAAAAACACACAGCCAGTGCTTTACTATGGAAACTCATTTTTTGTCGGTTGCTTAGTGTGAATGCGGCGAGGAAAGGTTTTATAAAAAAAAAAAAAAAAAAAGTAAAAGAGAGGGGTTTTAGAAGGGGGCTAAATGCGCGTGTAATGTGGGGGTGAAATGGAGCCGTAAACACGCACAAAGAGGCCC
>JAQGAY010001602.1:0-13635 GCA_034698085.1 Polydesmus angustus
TCTTCAGCTATGAATTTAAATTTTATCCAATTTGGCCTCGGTTTGCTGCTTAGACAGCTCGCTTGGGGACAGGGATACAAATCCTATTAGCTGCTGGTTGTCTGCTGCTTAGACGGCTAACCGTCTTCAGCTATGAATTTAAATTATATCCAATTTGGCCTCGGTTTGCTGCTTAGACGGCTCGCTTGGGGCCAGGTATACAATGCCCAATTTTTTGAGTTTTTGACTTATTTTTTGAGATTTGTGACATTATATATCTAAAGGTGAATTTTACAATGAATAATTGTTGCTACCAAAAATCAATCACATTCCCATTACAAACAAATTACCGATATAAATAATTAAATACTATACAGTATATAAATTCGATAATAAAAATAATAACTCATAAATGCATTTTATTTATAATATTATATGAGTGATGTCATCCGCTCCCTGAATGATAAGCTAAAATTACATCTCTCGCGCATGCGTCCTTCACTTTTTTTCAATAGTTAGAAAAAGCCAAGATGGATGACTTGTTTTTACACCTGTCATTTAGCTCGTTCAACTCATTAGTATGCAATTGCACATAGTGTCCGAGATTTATTCTTTAGATTTACAAAATGTAAAAATTATAACAATTTATTGTTGGGTTATAATAGGTTAAAATGCAGAAGATGATGATCCATGTTGGCAGATTCTATAGGGTTACACATTTTTTATTTTTTATAAATTAATAGTGTAATTCTGTTTATAAATTGAATTTATAATTAAAAAAGATTTGCATGATAATTAAATGTATTCCATTTTTATTAATTATTACATAATTGCAGTGTATAGTAATAATATAAATTATGGTGATATTCCGTAATTTATGAGGTAGCCCTCGCGTCATTACCAGAATGAAGCACCCTATAAGCGTTATTACCTTGAATTTCGTTAAATCGATCATTTTCTCATATTACGTTATAACGATCGCATTTTTACGTTAGATTTCGAATAATATTTATGTCAATTCTATTTTATCATTTAGATGTTTGTTTTAATGATTTTTTTTTTTATTTATTGATTAAGAATAATCTTTTTTTCATAAAATTTCGTTATATCGATCATTTTCTCATATTACGTTATAACGATCGCATTTTTACGTTAGATTTTGAATAATATTTATGTCAATTCTATTTTATCATTTAGAATTTTGTTTTATCAATTATTTATTTTTTTATTGATCGAGCATAATAATATTTTTCATAAAATTTCGTTCTATCGATCATTTTCTCATATTAAGTTATAACGATCGCATTTTTATGTTAGATTTTGAATAATATTTATATCAATCCTATTTTATCATTAGATTTTTGTTGTATCGATTATTTTTTTTTTATTGATCAATCATAATATTTTTTTTTTTTTTAATTTTGTTATATCGATCATTTTCTCATATTATGTTATAACGATCGCATTTTTTCGTTAGATTTCGAATAATATTTATATCAATACTATTTTATCATTAGATTTTTGTTTTATCGATTACTTTTTTTTATTATTGATCAATCATACTATTTTTTTCATAAAATTTCGTTATATCGATCGCATTTTTACGTTAGATTTCGAATAATATTTATGTCTATTCTATTTTATCATTTAGAAATTTTAGATGATTGTTTTAATGATTTTTTTTTATTTATTGATTAAGCATAATACTTTTTTCATAAAAGTTCGTTATATCAATCATTTTCTCATATTACGTTATATCGATCGCATTTTTTCGTTAGATTTCGAATAATAATTTTATATCAATACTATTTTATCATTAGATTTTTGTTTTATCGATTAGGTACTTTTTTTTATTATTGATCGATCATAATATTTTCTTCATTATTGATCGATCAAAATTTCGGTATATCGATCATTTTCACATATTACAATTATAACGATCGCAATTTTTACGTTAGATTTCGAATAATATTTATATTAATTCTATTTTATCATTTAGATTTTTTTTATTGATTTTTTTATTTATTGATTAAGCATAATAATATTTTTTTTTCATAAAATTTCGTTATATCGATCATTTCCCCCCCCTATCTTTTAATTAGAATGAACCAGTCCTCGCTCTCCAGCGTAAGGAAGCGTATTGGATCGCTTCCATAGATAGTATGGGAGAGCTCTTTCGCCTCGCTCTCTACTCTCGTTCTCAACCATCACCAGTAGAGCGTTTGTGTTGGATTTCGATGGACGTGTTTAACATTATCTCTAAACACGTTTTCCATTTCTTAATTTTTTTTTCTACCTTAATTTCATCAAAATTTCTCGAAATATTACTCAAATCGTGTTATGTAATTATCCTATCACTTGTTGATGGCGTTAGATGGGGCGGATGCTGCGCGAAAATGAAATTTTTGATGGATTTTGGCGAACACGCGGTTCGCTATTGTAAAACGCACGGTTAGCGTTTTTCCCTCAATAACTCAACGAACGATTTTCAATTAGACGACGTAGTAATAATTATATTTTTTAATAACGTATTTTCTGTGTGAATTTCTATAACGCTAGGCGACATAATATTTGAGATTACGGTATTTTTTTTTTTTTTTGAAATTTTTTTTTAATATTAATTAACGGGTATAATTAGTACACCAGGCGAAAACGAGCGATAAATTGTTTTTCGACGTTTTTTTCATGAAATGTAAAATTATGCCCCCCATGCTTTATTAGCGTCCTTCGTTTCTACCAGAAGGAGACAAGATGGCTGACGGTTGAAAGGTGGAGTTGTTGTTTCGAACAGCCATTTTTATTTCTCATTTTTGCCGCGTAATTTATTTCGTTCAACTCGCTCATTAGTATCAAATTGCGCGTAAAGTCTCGGTGATTGATGAGGAATGTCGATAACTATTATTGGAACACACATTGATTAAAAAATGATGAGCAAAGTTTATTTTCTTAGTTAGGAAAATTTTGGAACAGCCATATCACCTGAACTAAGCAAGTGAATAGCGCTTCTAGAGACGCTAGACAAGCGCTTATCGATTATGCTTAGAAATTTTGCCTGGAAATTTGAATGAAGCAAAATTATTGCATTTAATGAACCAAATCAAAGAACGATATTTAAAATTTTTGTAACGACATTTTAATTCAATTGCATTTAATGTAAATGTACGAACGACATTTAAAGTAAACAGAATGAACGACAGTCAAATGTAATGAACGACATTTAATGTAAATAGAATGAACGATATTTAATTTAAATGTAATGAACGACATTTAATGTAAATAGAATGAACGATATTTAATTTAAATGTAATGAACGACATATTAATGTTGTTATACAGTATCATAATATGGAGTATTTTCTCAAATTTCATTATATCGATCATGTGGTTTTTTTTTTGGTGTCGTTTTATCAATTGTAATATTTAAATAATTTAAAAATTTCGTTGTACCAATCAATTCGCTGTATCAAAAAAAAAAATGTGGGTGACGTCAGAGGTAGCTTCAAGGTTTTAATCATCTGTGAACACGTGTCCTAATGGTACAATGGTTTTTTTTTTTTTTTTAAATTGTCACCCGAAGGTAATAAAAAAATGCCTTCACCTACCACGTGCGAGCTCTTGTGCGCCCCACACAACCAACAGCTAGTCTCTTCCATGGTTCTCTCGTGTTGTTTCTGCGATGTCACCATATGAGTCCGCGGTGCTGCTTCCGGCACACACACCAAAACCATGTCTGTTTTTGTGTGTATGCTGGAATCAGCCCTGTGGACTCATGAGGGGACATCGTCCATTGAAGCCCTACTAAAGAGCCCCAAGGAGGAGATCTCTGTTGGGTGTGTGGAGCTGTCTTTTGATAACCAATAGTAGGCACATGCAGGTGTAGAGGTTGCATGTTGCACGTGGTAGGTTCATGAGGCAAGTATTTTGATGGCAAATAAACTATTAAGTATCTTTATAATGATTGTTTTCATTAGTTTGTTTTATATTTTATTTTAAATGTTTAATGTGACACTTCAAATGCCCCAAATCTCTGAAAATGTCGAATGTGTTTTTTTTTTTTTTTTTTTTTTTGATTTTAATTTAATAGTTTTGATCATTATGAAGTAGTGTTTATGATTTATTTTAAATAATTAAATGTATATTTTTTAATTTTATGCCTTATTCTTTTTAATATTAATGTTTTAAAAGTCAATATATTTAATTTACAGATTGCTTAACTTAAGAGTATTAACAAGTTTTAATTTTTTTCTCATGTCACATAGGTATCTCCTTGGGGAAAAAAATTTTTTCAGCTTCCACTTTGTCTATTTAAATCCTGGGCGAGGATCAGGAGCAACTGAACATTCATTTTTACCTCATAATTGGCTTCATCATACTGTGTTCTATTTATTTATTTATTTTTTTTACTACCAGTAATTATTTTTGTGATATTGTTTTTATTTTTAAGTATGTGTTTTTCAAAAGCTTCACCTTTTCCATTTCATTGAAAGTTTATATTTTTAACATTTTATTTTATAAAATGCTTAAAATATTTCTTTTATTTTTTAATATGGTAATTTTTTTATTGTAACCACATCTTCCCATCTAAAAAATGTATATACCTTAAAAATCCTTACTTTATCTTTCCTTAACTGACGTTGTAGTTACCTGCTTTTACCTTATAAAACATTAACATTATAATATTTAAAAAGAAAAATTAGATAAAAAAGTAATCTAATACATAAATATGAAATTAATGAACCACAATTATTTTGATATGGTTTAAATGAACATTTTTTATTTTTAATTTAATGAATTTATTTTATGTGGCTACTATAAACTACATTAAGAACCTTATGAATAAAAAATATATTTCATGTAAACACAAGAGAGAGAGAGAAAAAAATAAGTTATTGAAACTTACTGCAGTGGACACTAAACTTTTTTAAATAAATAATTTAATTTTGATCATAAATATGTACCGTAGTACTTATGATTCATTTTTATTTTTTTAATTTGTTTGTTTTATATTTTATTTTAATTATTTTATGTGACTTCAAATGTCACAAATCCTTAAAAATGTGCCATTGAATAGTGTTCATTTTGATTAATGACCTGTAATTTTTGATTGGAATTATTTAATTTTTATCGTATTTTGTAGTAATTTTGTAGTATTTTGTAGTTACACTTTTTAATTTAGATATAGCAGATTTTCTATTATGTTTTAACATGTTTTTAATTTTTTTCTTTTATAGGTTCCTGGTATTCCAGGTGCAAGTTGTGAACTTTTCTCATCTGGACTATGTTGTTTATTTTTTTTTTCTTAATTAAAGCAATTGGTTGTTTACTTGTATTTTATTAATTGAAAATGTGTTGCATTTATTATTTTCTTAGCATTTTTTCCATGTTTATTGATGTTTTGAACTTGATATCCGACAGTCATGGAAGGATGACTAAAAACCATGTGTTTTTCTAATTTGTTTTTTATTTGACAATTTTATAAAACCATTCATAAAATTATGTATAATTTTATAATTTAAACAATTTTTTCATAAAAAACTTGAAAATATTTCTTTATTTTTTTTTAAAAAAGAAAACCTTTTTATTGTAACTACAGTATTTAACAAATAACAAATTTTATTTTAATTAGACAAATTGGAAAAAAAACAACTTACATATTGCTTCACTTTTTCAAACTTATTGTACAAAGTGAAGCCTTAGGTGAGGTAGTGTGTTAAATAAAATCATATGAAAAAGAACATAATTAAAAGCCTCTGCATTACACTTTTCACTACCTTTCAGGGTGAGTTGGGGAGTTATTTATGTCTTTATTGTTTTCCTATTTTTTAGTACTTATGATTCATTTGTATTATTTTAATTTGATTGAACAGTATAATAAATTTTTAATTTTGTTTTATTACTTGTTGAGTAATAATCCCGTTATGAGGCAGTCGTCAAATTTGGGCGTCTGCCTGTAGTCAGTCTTACTCCAAGGCTGCATTAATTACGCAGATTTTTGAAGCTTTTCATCTCTTAACATTGTATTCATTGAATAATGTTCATTTTTTAAGCTTATTTATTTTTTTTTATTTTAAAGTTAATTTTGATTATAACTTATTATACTTATCATACTTACTATTCATTTGTATTTTTTTAATTGGATATAAATTACATTTTTTCTTTTTGTTGATTTTCTTTGTCCAATCTTAATAAAGCAGTGTAGTTGTCTAATTCTTCTAATGTCCAAACAATTTGACATGTTATTCTATTTAATTTTATTGTTTTAAAAGTGTTACACTATGTTTATGTAATTGCCAAATATGCAGTTTTTTTTAAATTGTTTTATTTAATATGTAGGGCTTGGCGGCTTTCTTTAGCGTGTTGATGAATTTCCATGTTTGCAGATTTACCATTTTACTTTTTACTGCCTTTCCATCAACCCTGGGTATATATTCTGAGCGGCAGATGTCAAACAAGTGTAGGGCATTTGAGTTCCTACTTCATTTAATGTGCCTTAATGCAGATTATTTTATTTTTAGAATATGTAGATGTAGAAGGGCCATCCTTCTACATGTTTAATATTTGTGATGTTTGGAGAATAATGTTCTCACAAGCTTTTGGGGAACATCTTTGGATATTTTTATTATGATGTAAACTACTGGAAGCTATTTTGATGTTTTATATTTTTATTTATTTTTTTTTTGATTTTGGGTTTTAAGTATTATTTGTTTAGGCAACTTATATTATGAAGTATTGGTTTTCTGCTCATTAGCAAATTACTTAAATCATTTGCAATACCAAATGATGCATTCCTTAATGTAAAAGGAATGCTAGTTCCTTATAATTTATTACTTTTGTGTAATTGTTTTCATTTGAAATTATTTTTTTATTTGGTTGGTATTTATAATTTTCTCTTTACTCATTTGCATATTGCTTAGGTTACTATTCAGTATTATCATGATGTGCAGATGTTACTTACACCATAGTTATATATGGGATATTTTATGTCTTAGTTTTGCTCTTTTATACATAAATGAGCAGTAAGAAAATAATTTATTTGTTATTGTTTTCCATTTTATGTACTTCTGATTGGCATAATGCATGTTTCAAATTTGAATTTGTCCTAATTTATTTTATTCTGATTTGAATTTAAATTTTTAATTTTGTTTTATTATTTGTTAAGCAATAATGGATGAAGTAATAATGTTTTTTTTAAATACCGGAAATAAACATTTTTTATAAGAAAAAATTAATTTTTATTACTTGTTCAGCAATAGTGCTTGTATGAGGCAGGCATCAAATCTGGGCATCTGCCTGTAGTCAGTCTTACTCCAAGGCTGCATTATATGCAGATTTTTGAAGCTTTTCACATTGAATCCATTGAATAATGTTTATTTTTAATGCTTATTTTTTTATTATTTTTTTTTAATTTTATTTTGATCATAAATATGTAGTACTTATGATTCATTTGTATTTTTTTAATTTGATATATTTTACATATTTTTCTGATTGGTTTTACCCATTCTTAATAAGGCAATGTATTCTAAAATGTTTGCATTTATCATTTTCATTGCATTTTTTTTATGTTTATCATATCCAGTATGTTTGTTGCTTTGAATTTGATATTATAATACATGTATTAACTTTCTAATCAAAATTTTCTTCCTGATACCTAATTACAGATTTTATCAAAATATTAGGAACGATGACATAATTTTGTGGTTTAAAATTTTGTTTATTTTTAATTCAATGAATGAATTTTGAGGCTATACTGGATGACATTAGTAGAACATTATGAACAAACAATATATAGGGTATATATCTTTTTGACATAATGAATAACTTTTTTTTTAAAAAAAAAAGTTAATTTGAATGATGGTCCATGATATTAATCCAACTCTGTTTGCGTTTGCACATCCTGACCATCTTCATCATTTCTTCACTTGCTTTTCTATTCTTCCCAGTATTTATGATTTTTGGTGTCTGTAACTTGCAGAATGGTTAGAATTTCTGTGCTACAATCTGGTAAGTGCTTTTTTAAATTTTGACATACCTCATCCTCCTTTTTTGATTTTTTAAAACACAATCCTTGAATTTGGGCATTAATTTATTTTTAATTTTTTTTGGTATTTGTTTTAAATTTAATGTACTGGTATTTGTTAATTTCCAATTTTATGCATTTATTATTTATTGACAATGTAAATGTGTTTTCTGTATTTTATTTTGTAGTAAAAATGCTCCAAGTTGCTAATAAAAAGTTGCACTTGCTCACTTTTTAATGTCCACTACAAATGATTTTTTTTATTTCAATCTATTGAAAACCTTTAAAAAACAAGTTTATGAAAAATGGTATAGCTATTTTTAGGTTTGGTGAATGGCTTTTGCATGAAATACGATCCTATTTAATCATTATGAATCTAGAAATAATGCATTTATTCTACATCTACATATATATTTTTTTATGATTACCCAACTTGTGTAGCAAACCCAATAAGATATTCCCTTAGGCATTCATGTGCTACATTTACCTGGTTAACATTTGCTTTTGCAGCAGTGTTATAATTGAATTTAATTTTGGTGCTTTATAATTAATTTTTTACATGTTATTTTTAATTTGTATGTTTTCATTGTATCACATTATGTTTTTTTTAAATTTATATGTTTTGTTGTCATTACTAGACAGTTTATTTTATTTATCTTAATATTATACTGAAAATGTGGTTGAACAAAGCTCAGTCATGGATCCAATGAGGATTATGGGAACCTCAACTGGCTAACATTGTATTTGTATTTAACTTGGTTGTGTATTGTTTCTTATGCAAATAATGGCGTTTGTTTGTTGACTTTCTTGTGACCTGAGCAAATTCTTGTCATCTTCCTTTTTTATTCCGTTTTTTTCTTTTTTTTTTAAACTGGTCAGCATAAATTATTTTCTTACAGTATTTATTTTATACATGTCATATTATGTACAAGTTTTGCTCATTTGCAAATAAATGGTCATTTATAAAATAATAAGGCTATACTGAATGGCATTAGTAGAACATTATGAACAAACAATTTTTTTTGACACAATGAACGATTTTTTTTAAAAAAAAAAAAGTAAATTTGAACAATGGTCTACGAGGTTAATCCAACTTTGTTTGCGTTTGCGCATCCCAACCACCTTCATCCCTCCTTCACTTGCCCAGTTAAGCCAACTCATTTCCCAGCGAATTCATAGAATTTGGTTCACCTGCAAATAAAACATAATAATAATAATTATTATCTAAAATGGGGCGGACAAAATCTTATCTAAACCTTAAAGAAATTCTTAATAAACATCTCCAGTTGACTCCGTTTCTCCTCCGGTATCAGTGTCTTTCTTACACAATTGATGATGATCCAGTAGTAATCGTTTCTCTATTACAATAATAAAACTAAAAGATTTTAATACTTATTATAATTGTTTAATTATTAATAATACTTACACTCTTGTACACGTGTTTGGAATTCATTTTTTTAATCCAAGAAATTTATTGTTAAAAATTCCAAGCATCTTCTGCTCTTTTTAATATGGCTTTACATCAGTTTCCTGGTGGTTTTTTTTTTCTTTTATTTCTTTTAATTATTAAATTTCTATAATGATGAATTTTTTATTATTTATATTATTTTAATTAAGCTTTTAATTCATTTAATCAAAAAAAAAATTTGAAATGAACTGACTGATTTTAACAATATTCAGGTTTTCCCTACTGATAGGCTGCTTCATAGACTGAAAATAGCAATATGCAATTGACCACATACAATGAGAATTATGTTTCTTGTGAAATTGATTTGAATAATGTTACTTACGGGTAATGTTTACTACATGTGTAGATTTTTTTTCTTTTTAAATTTTTGATTTTATCAATGACTAAAGTGACTCAAAATATTTTTTTCTTTTATATTTACTTGCAGTATCATTTTTAGTTTGTTGAACCTGAAAATAGTTTTAAGAAAGTTATTACTTTGTACAAATGTGCTACGAGTATTATCTAATTTTTCTCACTATTTACCTAACTACTAAATTTTGCCCCAGGCAAAAAAATGGCGTTTGACAATACAGATTGTCATTTCTTGGGCAAAGAATAGCTTTTGCCTGTAGACTTTCTTGTTACCTGAGAAAATTCCTGTCATCTTTCATTTCCATTCTGTTATTAATTTTTTTTTGAATTTACTGAATTTATTTTCCTTTTTATTTTTTTTTTAAATTGGTCACCATTAATGTGCAGAAATATTTTTTCTTACATTTAGAAAATAATTTATGCAATTTTTTTCTTGTCTATTTTGTTTTCAATGTTAAGCACTTCTGATTGGCAATATGAATCTGTCACATCTGAATTTGTCTGCTTTGGTTCATCCCATAATGTATTTATGTGTATGTCATGGTATTTATGATTTATTTGCTTTTTTTAAAAATTTTACATGTGTTAAATATTTGTTTGCTAAGTACAGTGGTATAAGTACAGTAAGTAAGTGGTAGTTGATTACCACCAAGGATTAAAAGGGTCATTTGTAATTTGTGGAAGTTAGGAGGCTCAACTAACTCATTTTCCAATTATTGTAACTTAAGGTTGTATTTATTTGATCTCCAACTCATAATACCATTCTTGCAGATACCCTAAGCACATCAAAACCCTTAAAAAAGTGGGGTAATTTGTGGTAGATTGCCAGCTACAGTATTTAATTTTTTTTAAACAATTTTAATTAATATTTTTAGTTTAATTGTTTATAATTATTTTTTTTACTTTTTTTTTTTAGACAATAATTTTCTGATTTTTGCACCTGGTACATGTTTAGAAAATGTTGCATAAGCCCACTTGAGTTGGAAACTCAACTAATTTTTATTATTTTAGTTACTGCTATTAAATTAGAAAGCTTTTTATGTTTCCCTACTAAATTTGTGAAGAAAATTTGTGAAAGAAATTATTTGTAGTACAGTACATTGATGTATAAACTTTGTTTTTTTAATTTTTTATTGCCTCGATTTTAATACTGGACAGTATTTATTTAGTTTAACTAATTTTTTTTATCATGTAATTTGTTTTAAAAAGAAAATTTTATATAGTATTTAAATTACTTATAATATTAATGTACAGTATATTATATTATAAATAAAACGCAGTGATAAAATTATTACAGTATCAAATTTAGCTGTTAAATTAATATATGAGTGACGTCATCCGCTCGCGGAATGATAAACTAAAATACATCTCACGCGCATGCGTCAAGCGAATTAACATGTGCCGACTCAGTTGGAGAGGTCATTTTTTAAAAATTGTTTTTTACCATTAAATCGGAGATGTTGTTGTATATAAATATTAAAAAATTAAATCATTTTCATTAAAATTTGACTTCTTTATTTAAAATTATCTAAAATTTAAAATCACATGTTATGGTGGTGTCGCTATGGTGTTACCACCCAATTGGCAATTTAACGACGTGTAACATTTCGAACGCTGTTGATGGTTTTTTCACCCACGCTGTCGGTCGCCATGTTGTTGTTGTTTATAAAAACGAAGCTTTCTCATTCATCGTTATCTGGATCATTTTAAATTTTATTTTGTTATTAAATTTCGTTATTTTGATCCTTTCCTCGTATTACGTTAAATTTCGTTATATCGATTGTTTTTTTTGTATTTCGTTATAACGATCGCATTTTCAAGGTACAGTGACCCCAAAAAGTATTGGCAATGCATGTTTTTTTGGATTATAATTAAATTAAATAATTATAAATTGAAATATTCAAAACATATAAAATGCATTATTAAAAGGATTTTCAAAATTTGAATCGATTTGAATAAGCGGTAATTAAATAAACTTAAAAAAACAGAAAGTAAACAAACAAAAAAGTATTGGCAACCCATTGGTTCTATAGGAATGTTAAGCATTGGATTTTTGACATGCTAGAAGAAAAACATTTCTCCAGTAAAAATTATTTGCCTTTATTTTTTCTTTTATGGCGCATCATATTCCCATATGTTACGAAAGTCATGGTGCCATGAAATTTTTCCACAAAATATGGGCGTAAAAAGGGCGTTTAACGATTTAAAAATTGAGTTAACTGTGTATGGACAACTCATCGAAAACCAACGAATTTCGAATAATATTTATATCAATCCTATTTTATCATTAGATTTTGTTTAATCGATTTTTTTTTATTGATCGAGCATAATAATATTTTTTCAAAAAATTTCTTTATATCGATCATTTTCTCATATTACGTTATAACGATCGCATTTTCACGTTAGATTTCAAAATTCGAATATCGTTCAAATATCGTTAGATTTAACGTTATATCAATTATTTTTTTATTGATCGAGCACAGTAACATTTCTTCTTCAAATTTCGTTATAGCGATCATGTTACTTTCCTATTAAAGTGTCGTTATATCGTCGTTGTGACGTCAGAATTATCATCTCTATTGATTCCCCCCTTTCTTTAAATCAGAATAAACTCGTCTTCGCTCTCCAGCGTAAGGAAGCGTATTGGATCGCTTCCATAGATAGCATGGGGTAGCTCTTTCGCCTCGCTTTCTACTCTCGTTCTCAACTATCAACAGTATGGCGTTTGTTTTGGTCTTTGATTGACGTGTTTCACGTTTTCCATTTCGAACTTTTGTTTTTTTTCCTTAATTTCATAAAAATTTCTCGAAATATTACTCAAATCTTGTTGAGTAATTATCCTAGCACTCGTTGATGGCGTTAGATGCGGCGGATGCTGCGCGAAAATGAAATTTTTGATGGATTTTGGCGAGCACGCGGTTCGCTATTGTAAAACGTACGGTTAGCGTTGTAAGCCTACTTTAACCCTAACTCATTTTTCCTTCAATAACTTCTCGAACGATTTTCAATTAGACGACGTAGTAATAATTTATTTTCTTTAATATCGTATATTTTCTGCGTGAATTTCTATAACGCTAGGCGACCTAATAATTATTCGAGATTATTTATTTTATTTTTTTTTTTGGAAAAAATTTTGATGTTAACTAACGTGTATAATTAATACGCCAGACGAAACCGAGCTATAAATTGTTTTTCTATGTGTTTTTCATGCAATTTAAAATTATGCTACCATGTTTTATGAGCGTCCCTCGTTTCTACCAGTAGAAAACAAGATGGCTGACGGTTGAAAGGTGGAGTTGTTGTTTTGAACAGCCATTTTTATTTTTCTCATTTATGCCGCTTAATTTATCTCGCTCATTAGTATCAAATTGCGCGTTAAATCTTGGTGATTAATAAGGAATGTCGCTAACTAGTATTTTAACACGTTTAATTAATTTTAATAAACGACTTTGAAATTAATTTTAATAAACGACTTTGAAATTAATTTTAATTAATGAACGACTTTGAAATTAATTTTAATTAACGACTTTGAAATTAATTTTATTGAACGACTTTGAAATTAATTTTAATGAACGACTTTGAAATTAATTTTAATGAACGACTTTGAAATTAATTTTAATGAACGCCTTTGAAATTTTAATTAACTTCAATGTCGTCATGAACGACTTTCAAATTTCGTTATATCGATCACGTATTTTTTTTTTTAGTGTTGTTATATCGATCGATCGTAATACGGTAGCCTATATTTCAATCGTAATACATTATATATATTTTTAATTGTAACTGTACAATTTTATCAATAATAAAATAAATTTATA
>JAQGAY010001603.1:0-13624 GCA_034698085.1 Polydesmus angustus
AGTTTCTTGATCACTGTAATAATAAATCCAACATTTACGGTTAATAAAAAATGAAAATAAAGTTCACAAATCTCATATTGATCAAAAATGGGTTTGGAATGAAAAAGCGCCTGAGTCTGGTGTTATTTCTACAAAGACCCACGCGTTTTTGCTTCTCATTGTAAAACAGGTGAAAATAACCTTTATAAAATAAGCCCCAAAAGCCTTTTTTCTCGGTTAACAACAGCTGCTTTAGACGAGGAACTCGGTGAATGTATGCGCAAGTGCAGATAAATAATAGAGCAAACACTAAAAGTCCATCCATAGAATAAACTAGGGAAAATACGAAACAATTACGAAAACTATTATTACGGTCTCATTTCAAATGACTTTTGATTACCATTAGTCATGTTAATCGATGAATTTTAATCAACGCCTACAAAAAATAAAATTCGAAATTAATAGATTATGAATTAGTATGATATAAATTCTACATACTTACATTACGAATTGTATAGTCTTTGAAAATATTAATAAACTAAAGAATGAAGTGCCACATAACCACCAAAATGATGAAAACAAACGCAAACTTTCGATGTAGCAGACGACGCGAAATGTCAGCTGTGGTTTCGTCCTGAATGCACTCTAAATTAAAGCGCCTTAGTACCAGCACCCTGAAAGCTCTTAGCGGCGCATTTTTTTAAAAAAATATAATTATCTTCGACAGAAATCATTATTACAATTAACTGAAAAATATTATTTTAAGATTAATATTCGTTTTCTTTTGTAAAAACCATTAATTTTTTTATGTGCTTTACTATTAATAATAAAAAAATCCTTAACTAATGGCACAGGAACTCCAGTTTCGTGCACTCTCTTTATTTACTGCAAGTGCACAAAAAACAAATAAAAATAAAAATTAGCAATGTTGATAATTGCCTTTATTTGTAATTTATAAAATAAACAAGTTACAATGTCCATCTTATGTACAAGTATAATAATTATGACTTTTTTGCTGCAAGTGTTTGTAACTAAAACGGAATCTTCAAAATAATACACAATATTCACATTTTTTTTTTGTTTCGTCTAATATTATTCCGGACGTGCGACATAGTTATGTTTAAAACACACAAAAAATCGTTATTCACTATAATTAATTCGCAGATATTCGATTCGACTACAATATTTTTTTCCAAAAAGCAAAAAAACAAACTAACCTTCGCCCATGCGACATTTATAAGGTGAGACACTTTTATTATAATAATTATTATTTATAATCAATAAGAGCTCATTTAATACATTGCCCTTCATCTCTAAAGTTTGTTTGTTTTTTTCTTTTTAAATATTTATATAGAATTAATATCGTAAACACTTAAAAATATTTTTATTTTTGAGAAAACTGGAATCTACTTAAAAAATAGTGAATTGATTTTTTTTATAGAGTTCTTTTTTTTTTCTTCCACATCTTATACATATTTAATGAATTAAAGCAAATAATAACATGTCATTATATAAAATCGATTATTAATTAATTAAATGCGAGTCGCTGTGTATGGGGTTTTTAAATATATTAGGGAAGAGGTAAAAAATAAAAATATAATAATTATTTAGCCACATTTCTCTCACATTAAATGTGCTCCCCCAAAGCCCTAATGTATTTTTACCAGTTCGAAGCGTCAAAGTGAAAAAAAAAAAAATTGCGAAAAGACAATCATGTAGAATTATGTACCTATTTCGATCTCTATCGAAACTTAAAATTAAAGAAAACTATTTATACAATTATAATTCTCATAATTAGTATTATCGATTTCAGATTTTTTTTAAAAAAATAAATTTCATTTTTTTTAAACAGATAAAATTATAACAACTCAAAATCAATAATAATAATTCTACGCAAGGTCAAATCGTTCAAATAATAAAATGTAATGGTATTTTTAATAATAATAATTATTGACGTTTTGCAAAATTTAAAAAAAAATATAATTCATTGTAAACGGTTGAAATTTGTGAAACTAGAAACAGAGAGATTTCTATTAGTTCATTTATGAAATCCAGATATAATATTTCAATTTTATCCTATTATTCTGAAATAAATAATACCAAAAACGAGTCCACCAACTATTTCTTTTCTTTTTTATATAAAAAAACCACGCTATATCTACAAAATATGCAAACAAAATAATCCGGAAAAATATAAATCGTCAAATGTTTTGAGACTTTGTTTGTAGTGGGCGACATTTAATACCTGTAATATTAATATTAAGTCCATGTCTTAACACGCTCTTGTTACCTTCTCGCTCCGTTCTCCAACCCGCGCGCACGAACACAAACACCAGAAAAAGTGAATTGAACTCGGATCATCAGCTGCGATTTATTTATTGTCAGGAGGAAAATGAATCGACAGCTTGTTGGGATTCGAAAGATGAAGGGAATGCTCCTAACTGCGACAGACTCTGAATGGCCACTTTCTCCGATTCGTCGTACTCGGCGCTACTAATCATCGCATCATCACTTTCCATTTTGATCGGAAGATCGTTCGATTCGACCAACGAACTGTTGGGACATAGTTCGATCACATTCGCGCTTTTCACGTTCGTTTTTTTAACTTTTGGTATCCTATGAACTAAATTTCTCTTCATCTTCCCTCCTGGTCCTCGTTTACCCGCCGATTTATCCTGCCAAAAACATTATTAGAACACTACTAAGTTATTAACCTAATTATGATTAAAATTACCTGCACCCTCCTGCATTTTTTTCCACTTCCGCAAGAAACGCAGATGTAATCTTCGTTCTCGTTCACATCGTTGGTGTTTAATCCCACGCAAACGAGATGAAACCAGAGTTCGCAACCTCCGTCGCACTGGACCCAGTTCACTTCGCCTAGAGATCAAAACGACAAAACTTCAGCGCCTGAACAACTTGCATATCTGCATTTCTACTGAATATTTACCCGAAGGTTTCGAACATTTCACCGCCGCGCACTTATCATCGGTATCGTCGTTTCCGCCTCCTCCGCCAACAGCTCCTGGTCCCTCGTTACCCGTTACTCCCGGTTTCTCTTTTTTAAACCTCCTTCGAACCTGTTTTTTAACTTGAAATGGAAGAATGCCAAAGGTCTTTCGACAGTTCTCGCTATTTAATGAACTTTTAAAACCTTTGCCTAAAAGTTTCCGCTTCCCTTCTTTTAACATCTTCCGTTTAAATTGCTTCTCTTTAAATAATTTCGTTGAAAATTTCGTCTCTAAAATTCACAAATAAAACACTATGAATTAATATTAATTTAATTAAGTTCAAGCACTGTATTTGCTCGCATGTAAGTCGAGTGCGTATAAGCTATCTATTTTCCCTTTAAACTCTTAAATGGGGATGCAGTTTACACGCGTACAAATACAGTATAAATACCTACCTGTTGTTAATGAAGAATTCTCGTCGAAATCAGAGTTTGTCTTTTTCGGAAACTTTTTCTCCATTTTTCTTTGCTTTTTCACTTTCACGGGAGTCCGAGTCACAGTATTATCACCTTCTTCTAAAGCCTCGTGAGATTTTTTCGAGGCGCAGCTTTCTTGATCCTGTGAAATTGCAAAAGTTATTTGTTATAGTTAACCATGACAATAAATAAAACGTATACTGTATAAAGAAAGCTCGTTTTTATAAAATCGAAAAAAGTCGCTTAAAAGCAAACCGCAGTAACAAATAATATTAGATAAATTAAATTAAATCTTACTGAAAATTCAGGAAAATTATCCTCCCGATTAGGTTTGCAAGCTTGAAGAATCCTCCAAATGTGTTGCGTTTCATCTAAAGACACTTCTAACAAGTCTCCTTCCATCATCAATTCATCCAAGTGAGACTTCGCCTGAGCGCTAAGTTCTAAAATAGGCGACTCCATCTGCCGAGGTACCAGAGGAGATTTTCTTGAATGTTTTCTCGGTGACAAGCCTAAACAAGTTTCGACAATAAATAACTGCCAAACTTTTCATAAACGGGAAAATAAGAAATTACCTAGAGCCGATTTCGAAGCTGTCGAATAAGCGTGCTCAGAACTGCTGAAACCTTGGGGTCCATCTGGATCTTGAGAATTGTTCACATCTCCGAGACTTGGCTGCTCTTCGGCTGGCTGGTTCGCAGAATCTTCAGATTCCATCTCTCCCTGAATATATTAACAACATTTAAAATATATGACTAGTAATTAAAATTGTAATCAATATTACCGTTTCGTCGGTTTTCCGTTCGCTTTTAAAATCATTATTCTCGCCAATGAGACGCGTTTGAAACTCCGAAGAATTGTTAGCAGCCTTATTTAATTCGGAACTGATAATTTTCATGGTTTTCTCTTTCGCCGCTTGCTCCACCATACGTTGACTAAACACCGACAGTTTGGCTAAAGCGGCCGCAAGTTCATCAGTTGCCAAAGCTTGTCTTGCTCTATCCTGCAAAAAAAATGACCAAGCCCTTATTAAATACCGTATAGAATACGCTTATAAGAAGTGGTTAATTCTAACGCAATCTTGAAAGAAGAATCGAACTACAAGATTGCTTATTGTACCATCAATAAACTATTTACAAACTTATTGCAACTTTGATACTGCAACGAAATAAAATACAAAAAAGCACCAACCTGCCAGCCCATGGATCTTTCAGTTAAACATTGTAGAGCCTCTCCTTCAGGCATTCTAACTGGAAGTTTCTGTAAGGACACCAATAGAGATAAAATCGTTTCCAGCCGAGGTCTTCTCGATCTCAAACACAAGGGACACAAAAACTTAGTTTCTCTCGAAAAATGAGAGCTCATCAAGTTCCCAGCTTTACTTTTTAAAGCCGATGATTTTGGTAAAGGAACGCAAGTTGCTAAAAAGAAATTATAGAACAAATAATTTAAACCAATAATTATTTAGAAAAATAAATACTGTATCTTAAAAACTTACAATGAAACCAATCTTTACAAAGTTCGCACTGAACACTATTTCTGGTAAAAGCTTTTCGACAGATACAGTAACGACTTTCACCGTTATCTTCTGAGCGCTTCTGCACATTTTGAGTCCTCCATTGTTTCATTGCTTGCAATTCCTGTTGCTCAACCAATTTAAAAGCAGCAACCTAAAAATTATAAAATAGCAGTTTTAAAATTCACCAGTTTGAACAAACTTCAAAATGCAGTGGAAAATAAAAAATTAAGTAAGAATACAGAAACACTCCATAAAATAAAGTTTTAATTAAGAGGAGAAAAAAAATAATATCAGCTAAAAACAATATTAAAATGGGAAATAAAATAAAACTTTTAAAAAATAGAAATATAAACTCCGAATAAAATAGAAAATGTAATTTACGATAGTCGCTGGATCCTTGTTAGCCTCCGACGAAGCATCAATCACCACATGATTTTCCTTCTCCTTGTCATCCTGTAAATGATCTTTTGGCTTCCTTTTCCGACCTTTGACATTCGCCTGAACTCCAATATCCATGCGGGGTGAAAGAACCTCGATTAAACTTAACGAAGAACCTTTCTTTAAAAATATCCTGGCCGTTCTCTCCCTCCAAGATTTGGCCGAAGAGATTTGCGACTCTAATTGAGGCAACTGCTCTAATCGTACCGGAATATTATGACCTTTGTGAACTAGATTTTCGATTAGTTCCATATACGGAAAGTGATCCCCGCTCTTAATAAAAATGAATAGATCATTTTTAAAAGAAGTTCAAAACTTGATAATATTTTTTTTTAAATACTTGAAGCAGTTCTAGTTTGGAATTCCATTCTTTGGCTTTTTTCACAGCGTCTTTTAATGCTGAGGTGTTGGGCAAATGTGCAGTAATGTTTTGTGCCTCATTAATAATTGCTTCCATTGTGGCCATTAAATGCCGAGGTCTGAAAATGAGTACAAATGTTTAGTACAAAATCACGGCTACCATTTACATAAATCAACTATTATTAAAGCAACATTTTCCCCAAATTTATAAAGCTTTTCTTTTCTTTAACATCTAAGTTCTTTTTACTCTTACAATTTTATAATTACGCTTTTTATTCGATACTTTTTTACATCTAATTATTTTCCCGTATCAATACCGTAACATAAAACTTTAATTCTATTAAAATAACAAATTAAATACAAACTTTGCTTGTAGGCATATCTTTGCTTTTTCTTCCCATCTTTCCACTTGAGTAAGCAATTCTTGTAGTTCTGCCATAGCTCTCTCTATTTCGTTGCTAGGTGACAGATTAACACCAGAATCCAGCAATTTGCGCAAAATGTCAACCGTAACGTGATTTGAATCTGCCAAAACGTCATTAACTTCCTCCAACCAAGTAACCTGCTCGAGTTTCTATTAAAAAAGAATACCAACCGTTAACAATTTACTACTTTATTAATTTTGAACAACGATTATAATCAAACGTTTCGATTGTTTCTAATTCACTGATTTACGCATTAAGAAAATATATTATACAAAAGCAATGACCAGTACCTGCTTTAAACTTGGAATTTCTGGCAAATCTATATCGAAAGGCATTCCCACATCTAATAATTTTTCCAAGCTTTTCGAATCAGCATTAGTAGACTCCAAAAGCTGTCGAGCACTTTCTTGAAATTGACTTATGCTTTCAATTAACTCCTAAAATAACCAACAAAGAAAAACTTATATTAATTATTGAGCAATAATATATGTTAAAGCAAAAACTTTTTGTTAAAAGATTGTAGATGCCTGCTTGAACTACCATGTTCAATGTGAGTAACATGAGTTTGATTAAGGATCTTTATTGCTTTTGCTGCTAATTGTTTGCCAATGTTTACTAAAGTTTCACCAGCTCATAAAACAACGCAGCAAAAAGAAATGAATTGAAAAAAATTACTCACTTTAACCAATGTTTCTTCTTTAATTTCGCATTTTAAACTTTCAATTTTTTTCAAAAATAGTTGCAACTCTTCCAACGTCAGTCGTGAAATGAATTTCCCTTCTGATGATTGTCGATTTCTAGTTCGCACTTTTTTACTAACTAGTTGCTGAGCAACCGTCCCGCATTTTTCAGCTTCAGCTACTGTCCCCTTCACAGATTTTAAATAATCCGATTCTGGATATTTATTATCTTCCGCTTCCTTTACCAATGCTTTCATTTCGGCTAATTCTAAAAATTTAAAACAGAAATGACAATTACTGAAAAATTCGTTTTTGTCTTGAGTCACACATTTTACACTTTGTGCTATTGAATTGCATGGTTTATAATCTTGCTGCTTTGTATCAATCGGAGAATAATTTAAACAAAAATAGTCATTTTGTTAGAAATGTCACTGACAAGGTTACCCTCATTAGCATCGATCTAACTACAGTATTGCAACTTATAGTTTTGCTTTCAAAAGTTCACGGATTGGTGTTTAAGAGTATTTAAAATTTTGAATCATAATTCTAAAAATCATAATTTTACCTAATCTGGATTCTCCTTCTGCTTCCAAACTATTTCGAACAGCTGCACACCAATTATCAAAAGACTCGGCTCGTGCTTTCAGTTGACTGAGCATAATTCCCATTTCGTCCAAAGTGTAACGATAACTAAATGAAAAAAAAACAACTTTTATAACCAATAATTCACAAAATCGAAAATGAAGAAGAAAATACCGTAAACAATGTTTGGAAGTTGCACATTTACATAATTCTTCCACGTGTTTTACGCATACGGCTTCAACGGTGCAATCACAAGTTATAGCAGAGAGAAAACATGTCGTTTTACAAACGGAGCATTGCCGTTCATCATCGGGAAGCAATTCAAAAGCTTCTCGCTCAGCCTTCTCAACACCCTAAATGTATATCTATATTAGTACAGTATTTCAATTTCTGAAACAAACAAAAAAACTAAAGAGCTATTTATAAAAAACCTGATTTCACAATTGCACGGTTTTTATTATTAACAAAAAAATAAACCAATCATAAAACTAACAAAGCTAAACGTTAAAGCAATTATGTTCCGCCAACATAAATGTAGAATAAATGAGAAAAAATCAAACAAAATTACGTAACACTACAAAAAATAATTTAAAAATGTAATTAAGGCCAAAGTAATTGAAAGTCAATTTTTTTAAAAATGATAATTATTCTGAATAACTAACTTCGGATGAAATAAGAACACTCACCTTATCTAATAGCATTTTCCGAAGTTTCATTTCGCTCTCGACCATTCGTAGCATGTCCTGATAGACAGCTGCTGCCAGATGAAGATCTAATAATTCGGGTTCAGAAGCCATTTTGCAAACCAACTCGTCGTGCGAAAAAACGCAAAAACGGTTATGCTGGCTGTAATGCCCAATACAATCTCTTCCGTACTGCAACTAAAATAAAAAGCCAAACATTATTATTATTATACAGTATTTATAAAAAATACAATTCGAATTGCTCAATCTCGCTCAATGCTTACCCAATCCGAAGGGCAAAAGTTAACGGCTTCAGCAAAATTATATCCCTGATTGAAACCGGCGTGATAAGCTCTGGGAAATGTGACGACAAACTCTCCTGCACACTGATTCGTTCTATAAATCTAAAAACATAACACAATATTAGGTTAATTTTTGACAACCACCAAAATTAATAAAAACTTACAGGAACTCCGGCGTTCATTAAAATATTGGGATTCATAATTGTAACCAGCTGATGGAGAAGATCGGGTTGGGTCTCAAATAGCTCTGGTGCAGCTTTTTTCATCGATTCCTCAAATTCTGCACTTTTATATCCTGGAACACCGTACCATGTTTTAGGCTCTCCCCTGAAACAATTTCAATTATATAAAATCAAACTTAACAGATAAAACAGGTCTACTAAAAAATATTTTTTTACCAGTGCAGGTAATTGATGGAATAGCTCCAGTGATCTTCATTATGCCAACAGAAAGTCGCAAAGCACATTCCCACGTACATCCATGGAATTTTCATTCCAGAAATATCCGCGTTGATGTGGCTCAAAACAGAACTTTCTAGCACCGGTAACACGTTTAAATTCCAACCAGAATTCACATACTCCTATATAGCAAAAAAATTGTTTTGTTAATTTTTTCATTTCCAAAAGTTGAATTGATACAACGAACCTCGTCTCCAGACATCAATTTAGATGTTTTTGTAGGAAATCCGCTGCCATGATCTTTAGTATGAAGATCGGCTCCATACTCTACAGTTACATCTTCATTAATAGCACTAACAATTCTCCAAAATTCCTTTTCCACAGTCGCTGTAGGAACCATCTGAATAAAATTTAAAAAGTTTGTTAAAAAAACTTCAACCATCATACATGTAAATATAAATTTCGTCTACAACTTACATGAACGGGCATATTAAAATAATCGCTCTTAAACTGATCAGCCATTTCACCAAAAGATTGTAAAGTGTACTCTTTTCTCGCTTGTTCAAAACCAAACGCTTCTTGTGGCTTATGATATTCCTAAAATAAAAGGGGTAAATAAATTAAATTCCATAACATTATAATCAATAGACAGCAACTTAAAAAAAGACGAACCTTAGCGATGCATTTCGGGCAGCGCCAATCACCTTTTGGTATCTCACTTAATGGAGGAATGAGACAGAAAGTGTGATAACTGTCATCACAACCATCACATAAAAGCATAGACTCCTCCTCGTCGCCCCGACCACAAGAGTGACACATTATCCTCTCGATCTAAAATAATTCGAAAATGTAAGAACACTTATTATTTGTCCCTCACATAAGAAATGCCTCATTTTTTTTAAATTAATAATTTATTTTTAGTTGCATGTACCCCAATTTGTATTATTTATCCCTTATTTAAATATCTCTTCACAGTTAATTTGCATCTCGAACTTGCAAATTACCTACTTTTTTAAAATTTCTTAAAACTTAACGTTTTATACTCCTTATATTAATTTTCATGAAAAGTTAACACAGGGTTTCCCTTAGAAATTGACTTACACCACTTACGGGATCAATATATTTGTCATCCTCATCTGCCAAAACTGATTCCTTCTCATCTGGAAAGGGTTCATCTGGAATGGACTTTGCCTCTGCTTCCGATTTTTCATCAGATTCTACAAATACAACCCAAAAACAAATTATTAAATATCATCATAACGCTACAGGAACATTTATCACGGCAGACGACATCGATTGACGACACTGTTAAAATTACCTGTGGTCGAATAACCAGGCATTTTAGGGCCTGCACCATAAAACTGTAACTTACGCAATTCATTGTTGGCACTATAATCAATTTGTTCCTAAAAATTAAACGACAATTAAATAAATCAGCTTACATTTAATAAAAAAAAATCTACTCTTACCGGTGAATCACCAAGTGAATTATCGCCGGAACCGCTTTCGTTCTAAAGACACAAAAAAAAGAGAAAAAAAAACAAGAATATAACAAACATTTTTTTAATAACACGACACATTTTCCGCGCGTTCCAGACATTTTCCACGGCTGAATCGAAGTCTTAAAATCGATTGGGTTAAAATCTCACCAAAGAGCCTAACGGTTTGCACTGTCTTTTGGAGCGGCGAGCGGATCGATCTTCTGGTGGCTGAATTGCCTGACGAGAAGGAATTCCATGAGGAACGTAATCTTTATCTTTCTTAGTTCCTTCGCACTCTTCTTTAGGCAATTTCTACACAAAAACAATATCAAAACAATTTGCAAATGAAAACATTGTCATCAATTATCAATAATAATAAAAATATCGACAGAAAACAACTTTAAGAAGAAAAAAAATCGACAATCAATAAAAAAACGAATAAAACAGTGAGTATTATAATAAAAAGCTGTATTAATATTGCGTGCACTAAGATTGATTTTCACGATGTAAAAAATACTTACGAGATTCTGCGAAGCACCGGACTTGAATATTTGATAAGGATTTAAAATTCGCTCGTAATGCAATTTGAGTTGTGAGCCAATATTAGGTCTTCCTGGTGGATAACCCATCTTTACAGCTATGCGACTCCATTTCCTATCTTTCATAACTCTCTCAAAACCACCTTCTTCTTGAACGACCTAATCATTTATACAAATAAACAAAACATTTTTATCAAAATTGATGAAAACTATCGCCAACGTCTTATTTTTTTTAAAAAAATTAATTCAATCAGTTTGCAAAGAACTTATTTTTGAAGATATCATTATTTTAGACGAAAATTAGAGAGAGAGTCGTCTAAAATACATCAAAATCAATTGCTCATCATTTAGGTTAACCGACAACCTATATTAATCGGTGCTTTCGTCCGACAACAATGCTTACATTTTTCAATAGAATACAATTTATAGCAACGGAAATAAATTCTTCATTTATTTTAACCGTTCGCATTGTTTCTAGTAATAAATTTTCAAACACATACTTTCTTAAAAAAAAAAAAAAACATTACTCGCATCAAATTTTTTATTTTAAAATTAATCTTTTTTATTTTTAAAACTAAAATTTTCTACCTTCCCATTTAATTAAACTGATTTATCAGAGATAGCACTCCATCGATACAATATGTTAACGGTTAAACCATAATCTCACTATATGCAAATTTACAAAAAAAAGTCTCATAATTACCTTTTGTAGAGTGTATAAATCCAGTGCTTTCCTTTCGAGAAGCGGAATCTTTAGTGACGAACCCTGTTCCGTACAAACACACACAAAAAAATTAAATCAAACCTCAAAACTCTTTTTTTAAGTATCCAAACTAACCTGCAGTTCCCAGAACTTGGCAATTTTGTCCAGAAAATTCAATTTAATTCTAGTTTTCGCCTAAAACAAGTCGATAAGAATTATTACATTTATGCTTATAAAAATGTTTTTTTCTGGTCTCACCTCTAGCTCATTTAATCGCTGTATTCTCGGCGTAAATTTGAAGTTGTCCACGTCAACAGCAAATGGTGGCTGCCAATCCTAAATTATCAAACCAAAAAAAAAAAATAATCGTTACGAATAATTTGTAAACATAAAATAATTATTTTATTTTCATTATTTTGGTAATTTCACAGTAAACTATCGGTTTTATTGCGTATAATAAACATTCCAAAATACTGTACCCAAATTATTTTGGTACCCCTTCTTTTTACACCTTTGTTTGTATTTTACTTATTTTTACTATTTTTTATTATATTTCTAACCCTAGCGGAAATGGAAGAAGTCGGTGCATGAGAACAATAAAGAAAAATAGGAAATCAATTCGCGTTATTTCAACTTGTATTCGCCAAAAATTGAGAATTTATGTGCCTAAAAATGTGTCGGAGAGATAGCGAGTACATTTCCTTATTAGAATCGAACGTTTTCATATCCTTAAAAGAAAAAAAAGAAAGGGCCTCAAATTTTATTCAAGCATTTATCCCTTAAATTTGTAGCACGTCATTTGTTAAAACTTGAAACCTATTAAACCTAACTAAAATCTTATTTTACCTTGAATTAACCTAAAAGTATCATTTTCATCAATCAATTCTCACGAATGCAAATCATTAGAACTCGGAAAAAAGTCATTTATAAATATATTTACTCAATTGACGAATGCATTTAACGCGAGGAAGAGATTAAAATCGATACAATCACAAATATTTATCTTCCATTAAAACCATAATCATTTTTTTTACTTCCGCAAGGAAAAGAAAAACATAATATTAAAACTCCAGTAATTTGATTCGTCTCTGTTTGGAAAATTAAATATTTTCTTTTTAAGGATAAAATTAAGTTTGATTTTATCTCGTTAAATTATATTTAAAAAAAAAATTTAATTACTGTAGAGTGAGAAAGAAGAAGGCGAAATCGCCATCTTTTTTCTATTTTTTTTTTCACTTTTCTCATTTCATGAACAGGTACGTTCCGTTTTTCTTACGCAATCCATCGTCACTTCTCAATTTTTCTACCCTCTCAAAAACAAAAAAAAATTCTTTTTAAAACCATCAAAAACACTTCAAAGATTGAAATGATTTTTACGGTAGAAACACTCGAATACTAATTTCCTTTTATCCAATAAAAAAAAAATTGTATGCAAAAAAAAAAAAAAACCACGCAAAAATCAAATTCTTTTTTTCCCCCCTATAAATTATTGAAAAATTAAGCTAGAGTTAATATCATAGGTTTTTCAATGCTCCTAAACTAATTTTTACGTTTCTAAAGCAAAATAATAAAAGTACATGTAGTACGAAAATTTCGTCCAATAATTTTTTTTTTATTGGCACGATTAGAATTTTGTTCTATTTCGTCTAAATCGTCGCTGTTTTCTTCTCCGAATCGTCGAGTCATGGAATATACGCTCGAAACGAAGAGTTACGCTTATGTTTTTAATTTCATGAAATAAATTCAAAGTGTTTTTGCCAGGTCAAACCCGAACACGCAATGTGTTTGTGTAGGGAGTTAAATGCCACAACAAAGGCGGCCATTTTCTTCGTTCGCCATGGCTCACCCCTCTCCTTCGCACGTACACTCGCTGTGCCACCGTCAACATCTAGCAAAACCACGAGTTCCAAACCGACGGCTGGGATTTAAAGCCACTTCCTAAATGTGAAAAATAAGAGTGTGAATTACCGGAGGTGGTCTGATCTTGCAGATGCCAGCTTTTTCCGCGATGGGTCGAATTTTCGCTATGTAAGCCAAAGGGTCCGCGAATTCTTCCTCGTTTGGCTCGAACACCGGTGCTTCGGGTGGCGGAATAAACTCGAAATCCA
>JAQGAY010001604.1:0-13615 GCA_034698085.1 Polydesmus angustus
TAAAGTGCGATCCCGCTTATAGTGCGATTTTTGCCCGGTCTCTTGGACAACGCCATTGGAGCATGTGTTAAAAAAAAACCCGCTTATAGTGCGAACCCGCGTACAGTGCGACCATATTTGGGTTCCCAGAGAGTAAAAGTCTGTATAATAAGCTCGCTTATAGTGCGCTCCACTTAAATAATTTTTTTTTTAAAAAAAAAAATTTATTTCATATACAGTATAGGAATTTTAAAAATTGAGAACTTTCTGGGCAGTTTTTTCGTGCCAATTGCAGAATGCATTTTAAAGAAAAGCCAAAAAAAAAAAATTGGATAAATAAAATATTTTTGAGTAAAAGTTTCGTTTCACTAAGAAAATACTTTAAATTACATTTTTAGCATTTCCCGCATATAGTGCGATCTCGCTTATACTAGTAGTGCGAATTTTTGTTTGTCCCTTAAATCGCACTATAAGCGGGTTTCACTGTAGGCTATATTTATCAAACCAAAAATTTGGTTTAACCGAAAGAAAAATAATGTATTCGATCGGTGAGAAGATTTCTCAACTGTCAATTGTAGAAAAAAAAAAAAACAATGTTGATGTAGGTTTGTGTGTGAAGTGTTGTTTCACGTTCTCAAGCTTAATGTACAGGTATATAATATTTTTGCCCCCTTCGCGTCTGCGCAGATGAGAGAGAGAGACAAAGCGGGGAGAGAGTGAATGGGGACACACCCTGTAATTAATGCGGCGACCCCCCACCGCAACACACAGCCAGGTTCAATCCACTTGCACCACTCTCTCTCTCTCTCTCTTTCCACTCTCACTCACTCCTCGTGCAATTACAATCGAAAATTATTCTCGACTTGTCAGACAAAACCGATTAGTAAAAACACTTGAAGAGATAAGTGGGAGGAGTTTGAGTGCAGAGGGCGGGGTTGTTCTCGTTTTCCAGTTAACCCTAAGGAAAGGGTTAAGAAGAATAATCGATTATTTATAGATTGTGGGAGTCGAATGATGGGTGGATCTAGATTTCGAAATATTAAACCGGCTTTTTTTTTTTTTTTTTTTTAAAATCTGACACTTAAAAAAATTTAAAAGTTTAAAATACGATTATGGATATACCACTAGGGGCGCTCGATCCTTTTTATTTTATTTTATTTATTTATTTGTTAGAAGGTAATAAATTTAGCGAGATTAATTTTCAGCGGCTTCGAACGAAATTTTTGCTAATAACATTTTTCTGGGAATTGTAATTAAATTTAAACGGAGGAATTATTATTATTAAAAATATTTTTTTTAGGAGGGCAAAATATAATTTGTTTTTAATCGCTAATTTATTTAGGCAAAGTTTATGGTGATAATTATTTATTGAAATTTTTGTGTTTGTGTGTAGGAGCGGCGCACCTGTTTTAATTGATTACCCTTGAGACGGGGGTAATTATCCTAATTAATAATTACAGCCCGATGACGAAATTTGATATCGAATTACGTTCAATACACTATAATTACAGCAATAAGTTTGATTAATAAATTAATAGGACTTGTTTTTTTTTTTTTAATATTTTGTATATAGAGGACGTTCGTCATTTTAGAAAAGGCGGAAATGCTATTATTTAATCGTCTTAATTGGTGGTCAATATTTTAAAAAATGGTCAGCGATCAAATTCTGGTTTATTAAAGCGTTTTCTGAAAGTAGAGTAATTATAAACTATTTTTTTTCTTCAAACATTTACACAATGAAAAACAAAATCAATTTTTTTAAAATGTAAAGTCCAATTAAAAAAATGTCGAATAATACCGGTACGAGAAAACGAGAATTTCATTAAAATGTTTTTAAAAACATTTCATTTGGAAATTTAAATGGACTAATTTAATCCGCTATGTATATTTTTTTTTTATTAATGAGCTAAAACGCAATGTTTACAATATTTTTCTGCATTAAACTACGTTATTTAGTACTGAATGTAACTACAGCCTTAAAATAAGATTATCATCAAAAATCGAAGAAATTATCGCCCAAAAAATAGAATAAGGTGTTATTTTTTTAATTATAAAAAATTAAATTGAGTTTTAAAGTTTATGTTTAAAACTATAAAAATCCCACGTACAATATATGGAAAATTTGAACAAAAACAAATTTTAAAAACAAAAATAGTGGGCGCATAATTACGGCGTTTCTTAACATCTTTTCTTCCCAATAATAATGATAATATAATTTTACTGTACAATTTATTAAGGTTTCCAGTGACGTGAGTTAGGTGTGCTCGTGCACTCCCTAACTGGATCGTACAGATACCAAGATAAGCCCAGGTGTCACATCAATCTCCAAAACCCCTCTCAATTAAAGCTTTAAAAGAATTCTTTTTGCTTTTATTTTGACCAAAAGTTTCGCATGAATTAAAATGTGTGCAATTTGAAGACCTTTAAGCAATAGTTACAATATTTTGATAAGTTCAAAACAAAAAAAAAAAAAAATCTGCAAATTTTCACCTGTTTTTTAAAAAAAAAAAAATATTAAGCATTGTAACAAACTGTTTCATTATCCAATCAATAATTATTATTGATGAACGCCAAACGTATGTCGCTTTTATGACATTCGAAAACCTTGAACAGTAAAAAGATAGATACCTGTAATTATTGTTAGCGGTATTTGAAATATTAAACAAATCCCCCTTTTACCTTAACACTTTTCCAAGAAAAAACAACAAATTTTTTCCATAAGAATACAATGTTTTGACATATTTTATTTCAAACGCTATGCATTTTAATTTAATAACATTCTAGAAGGATACAAATGACATTCCATAACTTGAAAAAACAAACTTAAGCTACTTAAATAATAAATTATTAGTTATTTTAAAGAAACTAAATGCCTTTTAGAATTACGAGGGTGTTTATAAGAATTTGTTGAGTGTTTTATTTACAGATTTGCAACCCGGTAAATGACTTTTTAGAACTTAGCGACTTTAGAAAGTTAAAAAAAAAAAAAAATAAATAACAAATTTAACTCTTTTTTTTGAACAAAACACTGTAACAAGAATTTTTTAAACAATATTTCTCAATTTTTAATTGGCACACTCTGCAAGAGTGTGCAAGGATCGCGAACTCCACTTTGGAGATATCTGTATGGTACTAGATAATGAGGGTTTATTAGAGTAAGTGAATAATTTCTAAACTTAAATAAATACTTCCTAAATCATTTTTACTAGAATAAGTAAACGTTTACTGTAAAAAATAGAATCATCACTTGATTTAAGGGAATACTTACTAAATTATTTTTACTGGAGTTAATTAACGAGACGTCGAGAGTGTTTACTATAGAACAATAATTGAGTGATTACTAGAGTTAAACGTGTGCTTTAAAACATAAGTGAGTAGCCTATTAATTTAATTTATATGAGGTATTGCTAGAGTTCTGTGAGTGTTTATCAGAGTAAAAATGAGTGTTTATCTGAGTTAAAATGAGTGTTTATCTTAGTTAAAATGAGTGTTTATCAGAGTTAAAAGAGTGTTTATCATAGTTAAAATGAGTGTTTATCAGGTTGAAAACGAGTGTTTATCAGAGTTAAAACGAGTGTTTATCATAGTTAAAATGAGTGTTTATCATAGTTAAAATGAGTGTTTATCAGGTTGAAAACGAGTGTTTATCAAAGTTAAAATGAGTGTTTATCCGAGTTTTAAAAAAATATAGCCATAGATTAAGGTATTTTCCAAATTGTTTTCTAGCTACAGTAAATGATCTTTCGTCTGCTTCAAACACTCTACGCAATTATTTAAACCTCAAAAATATTATTTCTCATACATGATAAGACGTCGCACGATTCCTTCCATCATCATCATCATCATGACGTAACACGTTACCTCGTTCAATATTTTCACTTTACTAATTGAAGATGTTAAGTTAAGAAATCGGAATCTAAAGCATCGAGGTTTTTTTTAAATAAAAAAAAGTAAATAAATAAATAAAAAAAAAGGTGTATCTTATTAAGCGAACTGTGGCTAGGAGGCACGTGACCACGCCCTTTTCGCGGTTTAAAACGAAAAAAAAAAATTGTGCTTTAGAAAAAAGAAATAAAAGAAGAAAAAAAAAACAAGCAAAAATATTTAAAAGGCTTTTTTGCTATAGATTTTTCAGATGAAGCGAGTATGATAAGCAAAGATGGCGGCGGGCGAGTTGGGGTTGTGGAATGCGCTCGTAAATTGTGTTTGGAAGATGGGTGGGGGTGAATTCCAAAAAAGAGCCAACCCCACCCACCCTACAAACACCTACCTCTCTCTCTCTCACTCATCTTCTAAATCTTAACAGATTCAAAATGGAGATAGGCAAACAAGTCGCTAATACGAAAGTACTTTACATTTTACAAGACGCAAAATAAATAAATAAAAAGTTTTTTTTTTAAAAAAAAAAAAGATATTTTTTTCGAGTTATTACATTTTTTTTTTTCAGTTTAAAACTTTTAATCTGTTTATGCAGCGCGAATTAGTTGATATTTTTTTTTTTTTAGTTTTATGTTTGGTGTGGTCTTTACATAAAGTTGATGTTTTATGGACTCGACGAATGAAAAATTAGAATTGAAAATAATAATAAAAAAAAAATGGCGAGGAATGTCGTCTGCTGCTAATGAAATGCAGCAGTCACATATCTAATCAGGTCGTAAACAACTCTTAAGAAGCCTGATTAAAATCGTAAGAAAAGAGAGAATTTTTCTCGTGTATTCTTTTTTTTTTTTTTTTTTGAGTATTTTAATTTTTCGAAAGAAGTTGTTTGCGATTATGTTTGAAAAATTTCGGAAGAAAATGTTAGTCGCATTCCGAATTGTCAGAAAACAACGACGAAAAAATGTACGTCCAATTAGAAAAATGAAGTGACTTTTTTTTTTTGGTTTTTTATTCTTATTTTAATACTAGCTCATTTTGATACGAGAGACAAATTGGTTGTTTTCTTTATCAAATTTCATCGAGAAAGAAAATAAATAGTAATGAGATCGATTATTTCTCTATCTTAATTTTATCACAATATTTACGTACGTTTATTTTAAAGACGCCATCGAAAAACAAGATTAAACAAATTAATAAAAATGTAGTAGATCACCGGCTTATTAAAATCCGATTTTATCCAGTTTAATTAGGTAAAAGTCTGAGCACTATTTTGATGAACTTTCATTGAATTTTAAGCAAAATTAAACGAGGTTAATGGCAAAATTAGACGATGTTAAGAGCAATTTAAACGATGTTATTAATACAATTCGACGATATTTTTTTTATCAAAATTAGACGATATTTTTTTTATCAAAATTCGACGATTTTTTTTATTAAAATTTGACGATATTTTTTTAAAATCAAATTTAGACAACGCTTCTGCAAACTAGATCAAGTAATTAGCAAAATTAGACGACGTTTTTAGCAAAATTAGACAATGTTTTCAGCAAAATTAGACAATGTTCTTAGCAAAATTAGACAATGTTCTTAGCAAAATTAAACGATGTTTTTAGCCAAATTAAACGATGTTTCAAACATAATTAGATAATCTTTTTAATTAAATTAAATCATCGGTTTTAGTAAAATTTGATCAAAATTTTAAATAAAATTTTTTCAATAAATAAAAA
This sequence comes from Polydesmus angustus, assembly GCA_034698085.1. NCBI lineage: Eukaryota > Metazoa > Arthropoda > Diplopoda > Polydesmida > Polydesmidae > Polydesmus > Polydesmus angustus. The sequence continues at coordinate 5,586 of JAQGAY010001604.1, forward strand.
AAAAATTATTTTCATACATACCCGGTACTATTTTATTTATTAATAAAACACAATTTATAATCGTAAGGCTAGTAGCTATAAATAAATAAGACTATTTTTTTTTGTGCTAATTTTGCATAAATAAAAAATAACCTCTTAATACAGTAGATCATTTTTCAACTTGATAAATTAGTTTCCTTCACTTATTTCCCATGGATTGACAAGGAAATGAATGAAATTTGCATGTAAAAATGCTGTTGGTTTAAAACAATGCGATCATGTAAACCTTGTTTATGCCCCAAAATAAGCATCTTTAAGGGTACGGTATAATAAAATGTAAACAATAGCAAATTGTTTTTGCAGATGATTTACTCTTGAATAAACTCAAAATAAAACTGTAAACACATAAAATTAACTAAACATAAATTTTTATCTTTAATAATAATTTTAAGAATATTCTTTGAACCTTCATTCAACTTACTGAAAAGCAATGCGTGGCCTTCAGCCTCAAAAATCTCTCGATAAGAGCCTTTTTTTTATTCAAAAAACTTGAAAATTGAACTTAGTAACTTATTGCTTCAACCAAAATTCGACACTTTTAAATTTCTTTAACAAGAATAATTATTTAAAAAAATTTATTGACAAATTATTCATTTTCAAATTAGCCAACATTTTTCAATAAATTAATTCTTTCAATAATGCATTCTTTTTTTAAAATTAAAATATTAAAATAAACCTTTTTACGGTTTGAAAATTCTTTTAAAAAAAGAGTATTTATTTCCTCTTAATTTTTATTTGTTGATTGTTTGCGCTTGATAAATAAACGTCTAAATAATCCATTTTCCATCTAACAAAAACAGCAGCCTCGCTATCTTTAGTTATAAATTTTCGAGCCCCATTTTATCTGCTTTTTAAATCGAAACTTAAATATAAACTTCTCATTCGTATTTTCTTTAAATTACTCGCTGCTTTTCCATCCATTATTCACTTTTTGTAACAATTCCGTATCGATGCTACAAAAAACAAAACAACGCTTTCCAATTTAAAAAAAAAAAAAATGTTAAGCGCAGATGTCTTGTCTCTAGCTTAGCAATTAAGTTCAGCGCACAAATTTTATTTTTATTATTCGTACGATTTAAAGAAACAAAAAAAAAAAAAGCAGAAATAAGTAGCTAATTAACGATTTCCGAGAGTCGTCAAGTTGTTAAAATTCTATATATTTTTTTTCTTCTGCCGTTGTTGTTAAATTTACTCGTTCTTGAAACATTGTCAATGTTGATCATTCACCTGTCTATTCATTCGTGACCTGCATATCTATGCATTAATGTTGATTTTTAAAAAATATATACCGGTAATATATATGAAGCATCTGATAAGTGCTTTTTTTTCTACTTCTAAATAATATTTCAAAGGATCACGCAATCTACCATACATTTTTTTTTCTTCCATTTCAATTTTTTTTCCCAATAGCATTAAAAGTTTTAATAAACCTCGCTAGTTAATAAAAATTGTGATAATCAAAACAAAGAAAAATATAGTAATTACTGCGTTAAATTGATAACTTAAAATACTAAAAGTATTTAATAATCTGAGGTAACTATTAAATTAAATACTACGAGTAAATTAAATCAATAAAATAAGCGAGTAAAACAGGACCATAAAAATATTAAACTGCTCGTTTAATCGACTATTATCAAAAGTTAACTAGTTATATTAATTAATTATACCGACTTAATAAGCCGACTTTCAAATCAGTTAACTATTTAGTAATAATTGCAAAGTTAAAACGACTATTAAGTAGGCAGAGGAATGTGTTCCGTTTTGAAATTAGCATTCCAAACGGAAGCATTAACCTCGAATTAAATTATTTTATAAAAATGATCAATTATTAACCTGACGTTTACACGGAGAGAACGCACTATTTAAAAAAATTAATAAATCAGTCGAATGTTAATGAAAATGAATTATTTTTTTTAAATTTACATTAATTAACACCTCCCATTTAATAATCAAAATCAATGTTTGGAATATGACCTCTACAACTGAGTCGGCACGGGTAAACGTGCTCACACGCTCACTTTAACCGGCTAACGCTTGTGCGGATTTCCAGCCTGAATCTCGGCATGTACCTGTATCTACCATAGGATTAATGCAAATTTCCTTGAGTGCATTAACACGTGCCGACTCAGTTGTAGAGGTCATATTCTAAAAATTGTTTTTTATTATTAAATAGGAGGGGTTAATTAATGTAAATATATATAAATAAATCCGTCTTCATTAACATTTGACTGATTTATTAATTATTTAAAAAAATGCGTTCTCCGTGGGGTACCCTTTAGTTATTATAAGGGCTAAAGAAATTATCTTTTATTTATGTTTACATCAGTGCATTAGCGTTGATCGGTAAAATACATTGTTATAGAACATCGAAATAATTACAAATACCGGTACTATAAATTTTTTAATTACATTTTATTATTTCTAATGTCATTACGCAATTTGATCATGCTGGTAACAGAGAGCAACCATTAAATTTTTAATTTATTCATTTAAAAATGATAAAAATAACCTTTGTAATTAACAACCTAAACTTTGTAAATAAGAACCTTAATTTTTTAAGTAATTAACTAACCATTATTTAACTATTTCAAATGATAAACAAACCACTTGAAGAGATAAACAAACAGAAATAAACCAGCTATTTCAAGTGATAAACACATTACTTGAAGTAATTATGTATTTCAAGTGATAATGTCTAGTAACTAAGAACTAATAATTTTTTTTTAATAACTTAATCTTTTCAAGTAAATAACTACCGGTGACCATTTCAAGCGATAAACTTGCCATTTCAAATACAAAACTAGTCGTTTCACGTGATCAACCAAACATTTCAAGTGATGAACTAATCTTTTCAAATTAGAAATTAACCTTTTTAAGTAATAAACTAACCTTTTCAAGTGAGGAACTAACTTTTTCAAGTGATGAACTAACCTTTTCAAACGATAAACTAACCTTTTCAAGTTACAAAACGAGACTTTGTATACTTATTAAATTTACTTTTAATGCCCAGTTCCATTCTGTAAAATTTTATTTTTAACTTAACTTTTAAAAGTATATTAATCTGACTCTTAAAACACTAATTTTTTTTACTTTATTACGTTATCATTATATTAAAATTTACCTACTCCCATTTCAGACACAATATTCAAAATTACTCACAAAAAAAAAAAAATAACAAAACAAAGTTTAACTTTTCAATATTTCATACGCAATAAAAAATAATAATAATAACCTTTTCCACAAAAAAATTTTTTTTTTACTACTCTTCCATGTTAAGTCAATGGCTGAGTAAAAGTGTAATTGCAGAGCATGAACGATGTCAGGAAATGCACCATTGACTGACTGAAATTGTATACCTCATTTTATCAATGGGCTTTTTTTTGTTTGAAAAAAAAAAAAAAAAGGAAAAAAAAAGAGAAGAAATCTGCATTGTTTTTTTTTTTATTATTATCTTACCTTATGAATATTTTGTGTTTTGGAACCTTAACAAATTCAACAATAGATTTGTTGGTAGGCAGATAAAATAAAATAAAATAAAGTAAAGGCATGAGCAGCATTAGAGCGGTGAGCAGCAGCAGCAGCTGTTGTGGGTTTTTTTATTTTTATTATTTTTTTTAAAAGGTGGGTTCAATTGTTGGAGCGTTTGTGTGCTGGGGTTCGTGATGTATCAGCGATTAGTTCCCCCTCATTAGTGAAGCTTCCACGGTGGTTAACCAAAATGGAAGATTTGGGGCGGGTATCGAGCATGAGGGAGGAAGAGAGGTTGGACCCCCCTCCCACTCTCAATCTGTGTCTCGGCTTTTGTGTACGACTCGCGCATTCAGAAATATAAAAAAAAAAAAAAAAAACGAAGGAGGTTTGTAATCATTGATGGCAGCCGATGAACTTAACTACGGAGTGCAAAAAAGAATAAAAGAAAAATTCATAATAATAGTAAAAATAACCCTAGCCGAAAAAGTGGTAGAAAGCGTGTACTATCAGGATTAAAAACTTTTACTTTTTAAAGGAAACTGCTGCTCTCCGATACAAACTCCTTTTAAAAAATAATGAATTAAAAAAAAAAAAAATATGGGTACGTTAAAATTTTCAGATTTAACGATTATGGTTAATTTACACGTTCGCTGGAAGATGACTTAATTATGGTAATATTGTTTAAGAGAAGAAGCAAATGTGGCAAATTGTGTTAAGAAAGTCGGGTGTACATTACATTGCGTTAATAATTTGTTTGATCAAATTATTTTTTAGATTACCGCCGGGACAATTTAATGTTTAGGGTCCTCTGCATTTTTGAGGAACCGGAATTTACCACAACAACAAAAAAATTAGAATCAGTCTTTTTGTCTAGTTTTTTCCTGTCTCGACAACATTTATTCACTTTCCTGTAGAATTTGTTCATTTTCCTACAAAATTTGCATATTTTTGTATACATATTTTAATTTCCCAACAAAATTTATTACTCGTAAATTGCGTACACAATTTGTTTATTTTCCTACAAACTTTTTAATTTTCTGTCAAAATTTGTTCCAAAACAACTTGTTTTGCTTTCCGACAAAATTTGTTCATTTTCCGATAAAATTTGCTCATTTTCTTACAAAATTTATTTATTTTCCTAAAAACATTTTAATTTTCCGACCAAAATTTATTTACTTTACTACAAAATTTGTTCATTTTCTTAAAAAATTTGCTTATTTTCCTACAAATATTTTAATTTCCCAACAACATTTATTAAATTGCTTACAAAATTTGTTTATTTTCCTAAAAACATTTTACTTTCCTACAGAATTTGTTCATTTTCTTGCAAAGTTTGTTCATTTCCCGACAAAATTTGTTTATTTTCCTACAAACTTTTTAGTTTTCCGCCAAAATTTGTCAATTTTCCAACAAAATTAATTGATTTGCTTGCAAAATTTGTTTATTTTCTTATAAAATTTGTTTACTGCCTTACAAGATTTATTAATTTGCTAAAACACAGTTAACCGGTTCTCGCCTTAAACTTCGCCTTAAAATGTTTTTTTTTAATGTAACTCGTATTTGCATTCAATTTCCATAAAACGTTTACTATTGAAAATAAAACATTGAAATAACTTAGATAACATCTTACGATAGATAAAATCTTTTCTCTAATACATTTTCTTAGAAATAAATTTTTAATATTTTTTTTTTTTTAAAGGATTTTAAAATTCGAATAAAAACAGTATCAAACAGGTGTCTAATTTTTTTTCGTTATCTTGATTTTAAATTTTTTTTAAAGGAGTAAATGTTAGCATTGGAAAGATTCTATTATGCAGTGTTGTCAGAGCGAGCTTCCGGTCTTTCAAAGAATCTTTCGTCTCATTTTTATTTGTTCTTTTTCTTCCATCTTTTTTTTTATTTCTCCCCTTTCATTCTTTTTCCTCAGATTTTTTTTTTTCATCACCCCGACTTTTTTTCCACTGACTTTTTATTCCGGTGGATGGAGATGATGATGATGGTCGTAAGAATAAATAAAGAGAAATCGCGACTAGACGCGTAACCCCATGATATAAAAAAAAGAGATGAAAATTTCTGCCATGTCATTTCATGAGAGAAATCGAAAAGAAGAAGAAGAAAAAAAAAAAAAAAAAAATCCAGTATATTCCACTCATTTCTTATAATACGTTTTGTATGGAATTTTAATGCAAAAAAAAAATTGTCGGTTAATCTGTTGACATTCACGCTATAAATTCTTTTGAAACATCTTTAAATAAAAAAATTAGGGCGCATGCGCGGTTTCGAATTCGTTTCATCTGCTACACTGATTTTTATGTCTCCCCAATCTATTTTTAAAAATTAAAACAGCTTGCAGCAATAAAAGAATAACTTCATTTTTGCCTGAAAAATCTCATTTTTACAGTATAAAGCAGAGCGAGTGTTTGAATCTAGCTTTTGCACCAAATGCACCAAAATGCATGTAATTAATGTGCAAATTGTTTACTAATAAACATTCAAATAACACCGTGAAATAGATAATTTTGCAACTTAAAGCTAGAATCGTTTTCATCCCTTATTTCCTAATTTTTAACGCGCCAATGAGTGAAATTCCACAGCAAAAAATATGCTTTCTACAAAAGCGAGTTTTACATTTTGCTTTTACGCCAATTGAGAAGGCGTATTAAAAATGTCCTTTTAAATAACTAATATAATCAGCAAATCACCCAAATTATTGCGCAGATGCTTGAAATACGCGACGCCTCGGTATTTTGCTATAACGGTTTTTATTATTTGCGGTACTGTTTCGATATAAGGCCAAAAAAATGTAAAAAATCAAAAAAAAAAAAATATATATATATATATTTACGGTGCATATTTTTTTAAAAATGCAAAAGCTTATCGCAAAAGTACATTTTTTATAACTGGCAAAAATTTAATTTGGCTAAAATAAGGTGAAAGTGCTATTTTTCTTCAGTACATGTACTAATTTCCAATGAAAATTTCAACCCGGCGGTAAAAACAAAAATGACAAACAATTCAGAAAAAAAAATTAAAAAAATATAAAATCAAAAAATACCGTGCATAAAATAATTACAGGTACTGTTTAAGACAAATTAATTACGGTAAATGACAGTTTTCACAATCAGTATTAGCAATTTTAGTTTGTTTTGTTTCAGCTTAATTACACAGCTGTGTTGGTATGTACAATACATTAAATTTTTTAAATGTTTTCACTGTACATGTACATTCAATGATATAATAAAATAGGTAAACAATGCAATTTCCATTAAAAATGTAGCATTTTTTAAAATAAATTTCCAATGAAATTGGAACCGATCCCATGGAGTTTACACTAGTTTCTATAGAAAAAAATGTTTCACGCTTTTTACGGCCAACTTTCCTGGATCCTATCTAGGCCGTATATCGAGGTATGGGTGTATAACTCAAATAAAACTACAAAATAAATTGAATTCTCTAAGCTCAAATTTTAAAAATTGCGCCTTGTAAACCATTCCCTTATAAACTTTGCACAAATTGATAAAAAACGGGGTTTTTTTCATTAACCAAGTACCCACCTTAAACTGAAAAAAACGAAGAAATAGTGCTGCAAACCCCCTGAAAAAATTTTTTTTTTAATACGCAGCTGGGACTTGGATCTTTATGCCAATCGCTCTAATTATGCAAAAAAACGCTATCTTAACCGCCGTTTTCTTTCTTCTTCTACCATCTTTTTTTTTTATTTTTCTTTATGCGTGTCATTATAAATCTGTGAATTTATGTCCATTCGAGTTGCGCTTGGTTTGCGCTTTACGTGCGATCGGCCAATTCCAAAGTTGTAACGAAACAATTACAGCCTTGGGGACCTCCTCCCCCCATAACAAAATATATAGAAGGAGCTCGAGCAAAAAAAAAAAAAGGAAACAAATTAATGGCGGTTAAATAATCACCCTGAAGAATTTGGATACTCTTTTCTATTTTATTTTTATTTTTTAATGTATTATTATTATCATCTCTACTTCAGTTAAATCCACCTTCATCTTTGAAAAAACCGCGCTCAGCCTTTCGTTTTTTTTCTTTTTTTCTTCTTCCCTATTCAAAGAAAAGTGTAAGGGAAGGGAATGGGGTGTTCCGACTACCCCTTTTATTCGCGATTTTCGCATTATTATGCCATTTCTTTTGGATTATCACTGCTTTCAATTGAATGCCGGAAGTAGGGACACGAATTATTAGTATTTTTATAGATTATGAGAACAATTCTGTTTTTTTTTTCCCTACTATAATTTTGGGTTCCTATCTTTGCAAGCGTAAAATAATAATTAATTGATGAGATTTGTTTGGTGGTTAATGATAGACGACATACGCATGCGTGATAACTTTTTAATCCTTAAAGATTATGAAGATTTTAAAACTGTCGAAAGCGCTGAAAATTAAAATTTTATTAGTTTTTAAAAAGCGTTTCAAGTTTTCTGTAAATAAATTTAAGAGCGCGATTATATTTTTATAAACTGATTAGAAGCATCTTAAACTGAATGAAAGACGGA